>JABSTQ010001807.1:0-21784 GCA_013358835.2 Ixodes persulcatus | reverse complement strand
CCAAACTTGTTTCATAGTTCTGGGCCTCTGAATATGCAAGAATACAACACTGCCGGCGAGTTCTTGATGGTTTCTTTTCTCCAGCTTTTTATTTTTGCATTTACTGCTATGTTTATTTATTTATTATTTTTTACCAATGGCACAGTTATTTAGGTCCAGTGTTGTACGGAATGGCGTTCCAAGAAACGGCGTTCCTGGAATGCGTTCCTTTTAGGAGGAACGAAGGAACGCCGCCGTTCCATTTTGCTTTGGTGGAACTGGAACGGGAACTTATTACATTTTTACTGGAACAGAAAGAGTAACGGTGTTCCTTTTATCATTCAGTGGGGTAATTTTTATTTTATTTTTACGAGGGAAATTTTTGAAGTATAAAAAACTAAATCTTTACGAAAATATTGTTTTTAACTCGTTAACTCTTTGGTTACTTATCTTCGGATTTATATTGTGTGGTCCTCGCTTGGTAACAGTCGTTTGCAGGAGAGCTAGTGGACATCAATGATTCTTTTTTGAGTGCCCAAAACTGCGGTACAAAAAGCAAAACTTTTAGTTGCACGAAAAGATACAAAGAGGGACGTTTCAAACTCGACTACTTTCTTTGCTTCCACGAATCGTCATACACCCAGAAATCAAAGGCCGACTACAGCGATTTCTGAACTTTCATAAATAGACCTACAGTTACAACAAAATCACAGGTTACCAGACATCGAACGCACCCTTTTATTTCGAACATTGGTCACTTAAACGATAAACAAAAATTAACCTTTATTCCTTCTCCCCTTGTCCCCCACGTTCAAACTGAACAACGAATCAAACCTTCACAAAGAACTACTTGTAGTTTTCAAGACTGACCTTCCAAAAGCATACCCTCTCCTTCACTTGTTCGTCTCGCGGACAGCAACATCGAGGAGCAACTGTTGTAAAGTTCGAACAAGGGTCTTTGTTAGATTGAACCGTGTGAGGTTCTTGTAAAACGCTCGTGCAATGTGGGGTAACAGTAGATTTGGCTCGTCTGAATCGTTCACCACAAACATGAATATGGTTAAAAGCTGAGATTTTTCAACTTGAATTTATTAACAAATAAAACCTTGATTACGCTTGTTTTCTTCTCCTGGTGCCCTTCCATCAAGACATATAAATTCGTATGTTCCCATTTGATGGGATAGATAAAAAAAAGAAAACTTTGCTTGATCTAACCAAATATGGTAATCAGCAAAATACAAATGTAACGTATATGTAACAATACGCTCCATTTTTTAACTGTAACGGGAACGAGTTCCTTTTTCACAGATGGAACTTGGAACGGGAACGCATTCCTAAAATCAGAAGGAACGAGGAACGAGCTTTCATTCCCTTTTTTGAGGAACGTGTACAACACTGTTTAGGTCGAAAAGACATAGCTTTGAACTTCCGAACCACCGAGCATGTGACGAATAGTGCCTTCTGAAACAAGTTTCTAACGATGACCATCTACGCGATCTTTTATGAAGTGAAGAGCAACAGTAGCTATACATATGCATAAATAATTTCAGATTAAAATAAGCTCGACCATGCCCTCTTTCCCCGTATTGTTTTCTTTAACAGTCTGAAATATCTGGGGGGGGGGGGAGACTGGAGCCCCCTTCCCCCTTCCCCCCCCCCCCCCCCCCGTTTTCCTCTTCCGACGCCACTGGTATGGTAGAACGCTCCTCGACCTCAAGTTGTGTCAGCTTCTGTGCTTTTTGCTCGGCGTTTCTTCCGTCCCGGAAAATAAACCTCCAAAGCAATTACGAACAAAAAAAATGTCAAGGTGCAGGCGAGCTGGTGTATGTTGATCATGATGCAAAATCCCAAGACTGGGAATGAAATTCGCAAGAAATAGTGTAAGAAGAAAGAAAAAAGGGGACAGAACAATGTCTCAAACTCAGCTGAGTTGAGTTTGAAACGTTGTCCTGAGCTGAGCTTTCAGTTGAGTTGAGTTTGAGACGATGTCCTGAGCCGCGTTTGAGACGTTGTCCTGTCCCCTTTTTTCTGTCTTAAACTTTTTCTTTCAAATTTCACTCCCAGAGCTGAGTTTGAGGCGTTGTCCTGTCCCCTTTTTTCTGTCTTCTTACACATTTTTTTTTTTTCAAATTTCATTCCCAGTCTCAGGATTTTGCATAATGTAAAAACTAAACTTACTATATGCCAATGTCACTCGGGCGGTGTTCAATCGGATTACTACCAGCGTGCAAGGGGGTAGGGAGGCAGTTTGCCAGATTGCTTCAGGGTTTTTCTGAGACTCAACCACCTGCCTGAACCTGGCTGTTTCGAACTGGATGAGTATCGTTAAACAGTGCGTTCGTGTGATCACTACTTCGTGATGCACGTTAATGACCCCCCCGGGCTGGCGGTTACAATTACTGATTTATGGTTACACGTCACTCTGCACTGGCAAATATTCCAGCACATCCGGGACACTCGTCGTCTCATTTAATTGCCTGACCAACTTCGTGCAGTCTAAATATCACATCCGAACTTTTCTAAACCTGATTTCGTGAAAACCAGCGAGGCTTGAAAACGTTATTTGAAACTGAAACTGTGGCGGAACATGAAAACCGGACTTCGAACTTTGCGCACTTGGACTTGAAAGAAATTCAAAACCTCGAAATTCAAAAGAAATTTAAAAGTTCGAAAAGTTTGAAATCTTCGAATTTCTTGAACCTCAAGTAAACAAATATTCGAAATAATAGAACCAAACTTTTAGAAACCGTGAAAGCTTCGAGCTTTTCGAATTCGAAACTCCACGATTTTTGAAAGTTGTGAATTTTTCGAATTCGAACCTCCGTACGGTCGAAAATATCAAACCTTTCGAATTCGAACATCAGTTCGGTTCGAAAATAATGAAACCTTTTGAATTCAAACCTAGGATGGTTCGCGGCATCCCTAGTCAAAATAGTGGCTTTATTATTCCGACACTTCCCTCACTGCAGCCGTCCCAATAGTAGCCATTTCGTGGTTTCGTTGTTTTCTTCTGTTTAGTCTCTGATCGTGTTGTCGGTGTTGTGTTGATATGTTGACGGAATCACGCTTTGTGTGCCTAGGAACTTTCGGTCCCAGTTGGCAGTGGATGGACTGGCTCGACAATTGATCTATGATCCATGGCTGTGTCTACAGTGCCATCCGACGGCACTCCAATCGCACCTACAAGTGCCGTCCGAAAAAGTCGGACGGCGCGTGTATCACTGGGGAGCTCGTTAACACCCCCCCCCCCCCCCTGCGTTCACGCCGCTTCGCGGCGACAGTATGCGGCTGCTAATTACAAAACTATTGACCCATTTGGCCCTGTCGTTACACGCCGCTTCGCGGCGTCCAGCCGGCAAACTAAGCCCCGTTGTACCCCATGCACCTCCGGAAGCGAAGTCCCATACCATTTCGTTCAGCAAACTTTCGGTGACAACATTAGTTTTTCCCGTGTTCATCGTAAGAAAATAAATGTAAATATCGCCAAATGCGTCGGCGAAATGAAATGTTCGAGAAAACAAAAACAAAAAAGTAAGCCCGCACTGGGGATCGAACCCGGGATCGCTTGCTTATAGCTTAGTCCCACTAGAACGACTAACACCGGTTTTTGTCTGACGACACCACAAAGTTCCGTGTCGCCGATGCTGTCCCACTGCAACGACCAACACCCGCGACAATCGCCGACAAGCGAGTTCTTGTGTGAAGCGCAGCAAGCAGTCCCACTGAGGAACATCTCTCGGAGACAAACTTATCCTCCTCGCCCGCTTATTCCTTCTGTTGCCTCCCTTCCCACCCTTCTACCCTTCCTCCCGGAACGAGAAGCCCTTGGCGGGCACTCGTCATTCCCGCAGTTCCGGTCCCTCGATTGCACGTAGTGGTCGTGTGCGCGGCTTGCTGGCTGCCGCCGTGCGGTCGTGTTGCAAAAAAAAATTTGCTGTGGCTGGTTTTGCTCGCGAAAACTTGGTGAGCGAGGTGGTGCTTCAAGACGCCGAAGTCTACGCCCCTGCATCAGGATGGATACACCCATACATGTACGTAACGCGTTACAAGTAACGAGTTACTTGTACCTAGTTACTATTTTCGGTAACGAGTAACGTATTTAGTTACTTTTTTAGAAAAGGAACGAGTAACGGTATTTAGTTACTTTGAAGGCCAAGTAACGAGTAACGGTATCTCGTTACTTTTCAGGAGTAACGTGTACAACACCGCTTAAACGGCCTTGTTTTTATTCTAGCCTGAGTATGCGTCTATTGTGACAAAGGCAGATGGGCAACCCGAAAAATAACTAACCAGTATGACAGTACAGCAACGTATATCGCTGGACACGTCAGTCGAACGGTTCGACTAACGTGTCCAGCGATAAACGTTGCTGTACTGAACTCTAGAGCTGGGGATGTCCTTCACCCAGCGAGCACAATCAGGTTCGTTGGTTGAACCTTCTAGAAACGGGTACGGACCGAATGTAAACCCGGAGGTTGCAAACACGGGGAGGCACATAACCCATTACCCGCTGTCCTCAATGAAGGCGCAGTTCTCGAAGATTCACCAGCTCTTCCTGAAGCCTTCGAGCGCGTCGGTAGAACGACTCTTCAGCGTCGCCGGAGATGTATTTTCAAGGAAGCGGGGAAACATAACTGATGAAAACTTGTACAGGCAGCTGCTGCTGAAGGGCAATGACTACTAAAAAGAAAACAATAAACCATGAAACAAAAACAGTTGTGTATTTGGTCGTCAAAGTAACGTGGAAAGTAACTCGTTACTTTTGAGGTAACTCACGCGTTCCTTTTGAGAATCGGTAACGAGTAACGTATTTAGTTACTTTTTGAGCGAGTAACGAGTAACGGTATTTAGTTACTTTTTTTGGGTAACGTGTACATGTCTGGATACACCCATGTGCGAGGACTGACCATAGTAAAACCGCTCACCACGAAGTAGGACATGATGTTCCGCGGCAAGCCATTCCAGCAGACGAGACTTGTCATCACGTTCTGTGATAATAGAGATGCCGTATTGTCCACCAAAAAACGCCTGCCCTCGATCATTCGAATATGAAGTTAAAACATCCTCAAAATCGGCGTGAAATTCTATGGCGCTAGCCTAGAATGCCTCGAACGGCCCAAAAAAGAAACGATTCGGGTATTCTAGTTCGGAAGAAGTTTGGTGTCGATTGTCACGACTGTTAGCGGAAAGTCGCCAACAATAAATGAAGAGAAGCGGAAGCTTTAATCAAGAAATAAAGTAATCGTCTCCACTTTCACCGTGTTTGTCGGCACATTTTATGCCCATAGAGCAAAACACGAAACCCGCGTCGCCAGATTCTGTTTGACTGTGTATTTTGAAGTGTTTTGTTGACAACTCCAGTCGTAATAGGAAACAGGCTGCCTGTCGGTGTCGTTTATGGCTCGTTGCCGTGTGCCGCTGCCGTTTGTTGCGGTCTGTCGCTCTAGTGGGATGCGGCTATTATGAAACAGTCATCTTACCACTAAGCTACACTCCGCTTCGAAAAACTCGTCTTGAGAACTCGTTTTATACGAGACTTTCGGACGGCACTTGAACGCTCTGCAAGAGTGCCGTCGGACAGTACTCTAGACACTACGTTGATCTATTCGGACGTGACACGCCCTGCGGCGATGCTCTAAGCTCGTCCATGTCATTTCGGCATGCGTCTCACTTCAAATTTGGAATCTACAACGAAGGCTAGCTGGATATCCCTTCAAATATGTTCAACCAACACGCTATCCCATCACTTTCAAAGAAAAACACTCTCTTACCAGCGGTTAGCGTGTCCCGAAGGTGGCCCGGCAGCCGTGCACAACCATCAGCGTCTCCCAGATATCGTTTGTTACTCTTGACAAAGTACCTGTCAAAAAGAAACACCCGTAAAGGAATCCGTAAAAAACGTAGAAATGAAAGCAGACCTCAGAGCGACGACGGCGCGCTTCAATGCGTATGCCAGACCATCTGGAACTAAGAAGCAAGTGGTGGCCACAAAACTTTTGGTGCTCTTTTCTTTTTTTTGTTTTCACTTTTTCTTTTACACGTCATATCGACAACGGCTTTTCTTTTTTTTTTTCTAAACGCACCTGCGACGTTTTTTTTGTTTTTTTTGGAGTGATCGCTCTTGTGCAAAAGGGTTTTGGTGCTACTCTGAATTCTGAATACTTTTGGTTTCGGTTTCGGGAAGCAGGTGAAAAAAAAAAAAAAAAAAAAAACGCCTTCAGAAACACTAGTATCTCTGGAATCGTGATTTGAAAGGGAGATTGGAAATGATGCTTTCTTTTGTTTTAGTACAAACTCTGCCTTTATTTTTTTATTTGTGCGTTTTTTTTTAGCAAAGTCTATTGTTATTTTGTGCTATCCCGTCGTCGCTTAGTGCAAACTCGGCCTGTATTTATTTATTTGTTTTCTTTGCGTTTTTTTGCGCAAAATTGATTGTGTTTTTTATGCTATCGCTTCGTCGCATTTTCCAAGATAAATATTTATGGCACATCAACAACGAAATTAAGTGTATTAATGAATATGGGTAAATATAAAGACGAACTCCTCTAATTCACAGTATGCCTGAAATGATTTGTGTGCTCTTAAAATGTTTTTAAATGCAAAGAATATTTATTTTCATAAACGCTTTCCATATAGAAAGATATTTCGTGAGCATGGCGTGCAGCCTCGATGACATCACAGTGTTTCGTGACACTGATGCTATCATCCCAAAGGCGCTTGAAATTCTAATTATACTCCATCTCAGAAATGTCTGCAGTAATAAAGACAGAGGCACAGAGAGGCACGTGATCATTGCTCAGCAGTATGCTTTTGTTTCGTTCATAAGAGGCACTTCCTAAAGCCACGCGCTCGTGCCGATGCCTTTCTCTTCACTGCAAAAATTTGAAAGATTTGTTTTTGCAATTTTGGACATAGGTTGGTAGTTTGTTCCCAAAATTATTTTTTTTTTCTTTTTACACCCTATTTCTAAAGGAAGTTTGAAAGTCTTCGCAGGCACACCCGACCGATACTGTAAATATTCTGCCGCTTTTTAGCTACACAAACAACTTTTTTTTTTTACTTCAAGGGCCAGTGGCGTAGCCAGGGGAATCCCCCCCCCCCCCAATACCCCCAGAAATCCGCATCCCTCCCGCCCCCCTCCCCCCCCCCCCTTGACTTTCACTGCCCGCCTGCACTCCCCTGAGCGCTGCACCAGGGCTGTTCGCCCCCCCCCCCCTCTCTCCCTAAAAAAAATTAGGTCACCAATGTCCAGGGCTAACAAAATGAAAAGCACATAGACACAGACGCACGCACGCAAACGCACACGCGAGCGCGCAAGCACACACACACACCGACACACACTCACACGCAGACACGCACACGCACGCACACATACACGCGCGCGCTCCCGCGCACACATGCACACAGACGCACGCACGCGTGCACACACCAGCGCTGCACACACACGAGCCCACACCCACGCACGCACGCACGCACGCGCATCCGCAGAGGCATGCCAACGCCGCCTGTATTTTTGGGCATGCACACGGACACTCGCGTTCACGGACGCATACGCGCGCACACATACACACACGACGCGCGCGCAAAAAAAAAATGCATTTGACTAAACCCTGAGACAAGGAGAAATAAAATAACGGACAGGGCAAGTTGTCTTGTCTGTTATTTTATTTCTCCTTGTCTCAGGGTTTACTTTCGTTCCTTGATCTTTCAAACATGCTGGAAACTATATCGAAACTACCACTAGTATAGTTTCGGTTTCTTTTCATGAGCAGCGCTTTGAAGTAAAACTGGTAAAACCATAAAACCGGCCGGCCGAGTCAATCCATTTTTTCAATGGCGTCGCAGACAAGCAGTTCAGCTGTGTCCATGGACGTGTCATTTGGACGTGTTGACGGAATTAAAGGTGAGATATTATCTGCAACATCCTTTCAAACACTTGTTATTTGTTCGGGAACCTGATAAGGGAATATCTAAACCTTTTATTGCTTATATTTGATGGTAGCGACCACATGTGTCTGACTGGCTCCTTTGTGGTTTCGCGGATTGCTTTCGCTCTTTTTAAAAATACCCTGTGCCCTCATTCAGTTGCATTCTCACTGCGATGTTTCGGGGTTCTTACGGTATCCGCTAGTTTATCGTTCATATTATTTCTTTTTGAAGTTCTGCCGTGGTACTTAATGTTTTCTAGCGACGTGATAACGGGGTGATCTTCTGTTTTCAGCTTCTCAACCTGTACATTTATGTGAATTGTGAACTAAAGAAAGTTGCACAAGCATCTAAGCCAATTAATGTGGTGTGGTGGCCATTCTACTGTATTGTGGATATAATTAAGTATATGAAAGGTCGGTTGGAAGATTTGAGCCGATTTAGAACCCTATTTTGAGTCAAAGCAGTGAGTTTTGAATCGAAGTGTGAAAGTAAACATCGTTCATACTTCTTGTAATGTAAGTAAATAAAAACCTTGGAAGGACAAATACAGACAAGTTCTACCTTTTTAATTGGAAACAATGCAGAGCTTTGGGTGAAAATGATTAAGCGTAATGACCCAGGTACAGGAAGTATGTGGTATCTGCATCACCGTGCTGAAACCATATTTGTCCTCCATGCATCTTTTTTCTATCACAGTTGAGTAATCGTATTTGAAATTTTGTTTGCACTATTTATTCTTCACAGGCCTATTGTGTTGAATGAGAGCCATGCAGCCACTGTTTTACCTCAGCTTATGGGTAACCTGGTCAGCAGCTGCTGAAAAAATTACCCACATCTTATGCGGTCTCAGGGTGGTCAAGTGCATTAAGTGACACAAAGTATAATGGTACGGGGTCACAGGCAGCGACAATGACAGCAAATCAATAACTATGTCTGCTGGGCCTATGTGTTGTATCATTCTGCCTGGCAGGCAGCAGCAAGGAAATACAGGATGTTCACGGTAAAACCGAACCCTGTTTTTTGCACCACAAATATTATCTAGACATTGCGGAGAGCTCAAACTCCGTCAGAACGTAGCCCCAGCCGTTCAGGCAAGATGCCAAAGTTTCAACACTTATCCCAGGTAGCACGCCAGAGGAATGCCCAACTTGGGCAAAGGTCTGGCAAACATAAGGGCCCAACTTTGGCGCAGTTAGGTTTTTGCACCATGGCAATCATCAGTGCCAAAGTAGGGTGCCTGAGTATAGCCTTAGTTGGGCGATCCTAGGGCATGCCAAAGTTTGGCTCTTCTCTGGTGCGCCAGAGGAGCGCCAAAGTTGGTGCCATACTTGAGCCATAACTGCCAAAGCCACGCCGAATTTGGGTATTTCGGACATGCCAAGTTTGGCCTTTCTCTGGTCCGCCACAGTTCTGCCAAAGTAAGTGCCAGACTTGAACCCTAACTGCCAAAGCAACGCCTAATTCGGGTATTTCGGCCACACCAAGTTTGGCTTTTCTCTGCTCCGCCAAAGTTGTGCCAAATTAAGTGCCAGACTTGAGCCATAACTGCCAAAGCAATGCCTAATTTGGATATTTCGGGCATGCCAAGTTTGGCTTTTCTCTGGTCCGCCACAGTACTGCCAAAGTAAGTGCCAGACTTGAGCCCTAACTGCCAAAGCAACGCCTAATTCGGGTATTTCGACCACGCCGAGTTTGGCTTTTCTCTGGTCTGCCAGAATTGTGCCAAAGTAGGTGCCAGACTTGAGCCATAACTGCCAAAGCAGCGCCAAATTTGGGTATTTCGGACATGCCAAGTTTGGCTTTTCTCTGGTGCGCCACGGTTCTGCCAAAGTAAGTACCAGACTTGAGCCATAACTGCCGCAGTAAATCTTAATTTTGCACCACCGTTTGATATCCGGCAGGTATTGCCGTACAGCCGTTTTGCCCCGGCCTAGCGTTCGCGCAATATTGTGCGAATACTCTACGATGCGTCTGCTCCGTATTGGCCGAACGTCGTGCAAGTATGTGTACGTTGCATATCATTTGCTGCATATCCAATCACATATACGGACAAGCAAAATGTTTTCGATCACTCCCAGAAGTTTATTAAACCACTATCATTACACACAATGTATTCTCGACATATTTGCAAAGGTCACACTTCTCTGTAAAACGAAAAGCAAATTATAAAATAAAACTTAACACTGTCCTCATGCCAAACAAAACTCATCACACAAAAAACCGCGGAGAATGAGAGGAAAGCAGGACTACTATCAGAAGCATGCTTGCAGTGTACTTACTAATAAAAGAGCGATATCATGTAATCCTTGAGAGATGCATAATCCATCCGAGGCACCCCACAAACACACTCGAGAAGGAAGGTTGCGCACATTCCACTGACGTCTCGTCGTCGACGAAGAGCAGTTTTTGTCGAAGCGTATCCAACAAACACATCACAAGAATTCCACGAACTCCGGTGAAAAAAAGTGGCTATTACCGAAAAATTGGCATGGACGTATTCCGGCCGTTTACGACGAAAGCACACGGCCGCGTCTGCAACGCACGAAAGCAACAGAACACTGAAGAGCGCATTTCAAAAACCGGACCTACGGCGAAAACAACAGCCCCAGAGATCCCATCGGCGTGACAAAGAGAGTCACGCGAAAAAATTTTCGTCCGAACGTTTTTGTCCCACGCGTCCTACGCAGAGAGGTCACGCGTTTCGCAAGCAGGTGGGGAGGATTTGCAAAAGGCGAGGTCGAAGGGGCATCAACAACGCAGCTAAGCTCTTTCGGCATTTTCGAGACTTTAGAGTAAAAAAAAAAAAACAAAAAAAAAACAAAGCCAACTTTAAAAAAAAAGAAAAAGAAAACCTGCTGTACAGCCAAAGCTAAAGGGGAGAGAGTGTATCCCGACCTGTTCAACAGTAGGGAAATAAGGGACGTGGAATCCCAGCCCTTGTCTGGAATGAAATGGAACGGAATGAAAGGAAAGGCCGCTTCTGCCGGTGACCTTGGGATCCGGCCAACTCGTCGAAAGCCAACTCGTCGACGGCCAACTCGTCGACGGGCCATTCATCGAAGAGGGCAATTCGTATTAGGGCAATTCGTCAAAGGGCAACTTGTCGAAAGGGAAAATTGGTCGAAGGGCGATTCGTCGAATGGGTTGAATGACGGTCCAAGGTAAAAGTTCGTGGTTCCTTTTTTTCTTTTGACAAATTTTTATTTGTGTTTGGACTAGGGTCAGCGCCTTTGTTAAGTTACAAGATTGAAAGAAAAATTACAAGAAGGCAAAGACAGGAGAGAACTTTTAGACAAGTTGAAAAATGTGTCATCTCAGGATCGTCCCTTTGTCACCTTTTTTTATTACTTATTTTGTAATGAGCCGCCGCAGACTGTCGCCGCGAATGGCGTAAACGGGTGGGCCAGGTGGGTCGACAATTTTGTAACGAGCCGCCGCAAGCTGTCGCCGCGAAGCGGCGTCAACTGATGGGCCGGGTAGGCCGGGTAGGTTAACACGCGCCCCAGTGATACGTGAGCGACGTAGTGACACTGCCCCACTGCACCGTGAAAGTGGCGAAAGCGGCAAGTTGTTACCTTCGACAAGAAAGAGCAGACTGGAGGTCAGTTTTTTAAGGAGAGCGCCAATTGTACACAATTTTTTACGAAAGAGTTACACATAAAAGACAGAACTCAGATTATTATAGGGCAATATATGCTTTAATATGTAAAGAAAAAATTATATATTTGGCTTTAAAAAAGCGGCGACCAGTTGGCCTCTTCGACGAGTTTTCCTTCGACGAGTTGCCCTATGACGAATGGGCCTATTCGACGAATGGGCCGCCGACGAGTTGGCCGTCGACGAGTTGGCTTTCGACGAGTTGGCCTACACCCAGATTATCTTTCTGAGGCCCACAATGAAATGGAAGGGGTGCTTATATTTTGCGGGCTTGTCGCCATCCGATAGGCCTCAATTATTTCTCTCCCGACTCGCTCGCAGTGGCCTCCCATGGCTGTCGTGCCGGCGAAATTAGGATGGCAGCCGAGACATTTTCTCCCGTGAATGACGATCGGGTGCTGAGAATCCGAAGCAGCTCTTTCGGCGTCCATTTGATGTTCTCGGAGTCGGTCGTTGAAGCGTCGCCCCGTTTGCCGGATGTACCTGGCCCCGCAGGACAGGGGGATCGCTTACACTTCCTCCGCTTCCTCTCCTTCCCCCAAGATTTCCCTTTCCCGTAGTTCCACGGAGCGGGCGGGCTTTGAGCTTGAAGCCGAAAATAAATGGTGTTGAAGTTGAAAGATTGTCCTGTATGTATCGTCCCTTATGTGTCTCCACTTTCTAAATAATTAAAAAGTACCAACACGTCATCAGTCGAACGCCAAGGCAGTAAGCCTAGTTCTGGCACTTGTTTGGCAACTTTGGCCCGTAGCTGCCAGATGACAGCCGAACTATCGGAAAGCGAAGCCTAACTTTGGCACTTGTTTGGCGACTTTGGCCCGTAGCTGCCAGAAGACAGCCGAACTATTGGGAAACGAAGCCTAACTTTGGCACTTGTTTGGCGACTTTGGCCCGTAACTGCCAGATAACAGCAGAACTATCGGGAAGCGAAGCCTAACTTTGGCACTTGTTTGGCGACTTTGGCCCGTAGCTGCCAGATGACAGCCGAACTATCGGGAAGCGAAGCCTAACTTTGGCTCTTGTTTGGCGACTTGGGCCCAAAGATGCCAGATGTCAACCGAACTACAAGGTAGTAAGCCTAACTCTGGCACATCTGTGGCGATTTTGGCCCGAAGGTGCCAGATGACAGCCGAACTATCAAAAAGTGAAGCCTAACTTTGGCATTAGTTTGGCGATTTTGGCCCAGAAATGCCAAAAATCTGCCAAACTACCGGGCAGTAAGCCTAACTCTGGCATTTGTTAGGCGATTTAGGCCCAAAGATACCAGATGATAGCCGAACTTCCAGGCAGTGAAGCCTAAGTTTGGCACTTGTTTGGCGAATTAGGGCCAAAATACCCAGACTATTGCCAAGATAGGTCAGGTTTGGCTCTACTTCGGCTTCTTCGGGCTTTTCAATGCCCTAAACTCCCAGACAAAAGCCAAGTTTCGAATAACAGGCTGAAGTTGAGCTAGTTGGTACATACTTCGAAATTAAACGGTCAGCTAGACGATAGGGACAAAACACAGACAGGGAGAAACAGAAACAGAGACATACACACCGCTGACTATCAACTAAGACTTTATACTTCTTTTTCATCACTTTGACCCGAACATTCACACCTAAAGTAATGCCAATAAATCACCCTAAATTCTTACATTAAACTACAAAATTTAAACTTGAAATAAAAATAAAATTAAAAATAAAAATAATTAATTAATTAAATTATTAAATTTGGTCACTAACACCTTTTTGACCCAACCCACAACCACCGCCAACACATATCCCTCTTATTTCCTTTCACGGGGCCGTTCCACACTGCAAAAACTGTCTTTCTCTCTTGCTGACCGTGATGGAGGGCATGCTCACGCAGTTATCGGCGCTTTCCTCAATGGCCAGGGCCTCGAGGATCTCGCGCGCAAAGGCATTTCTGTGTCTTTTAACAATGGAAACGCTGCTTAAACTTGGCCTGCACCCGCACGTGCGGCAATGTGCTGCAAGGTGCCCAGCCCCCGTGCCCTGCACCGACGCCGCGTGCTCCCTGACTCTGTCATTGATGCAGCGTCCCGTCTGCCCAATGTAGCAGCTCCCACATGACATTGGAATGTTGTACACAACGCCGGTCTGGCATATGGCGTACTTAGTCCTGTGCGCAGTGTTGCAGGTTGGCTAGCGGTTCTTGGCCTGATTTACCTTGCGGCACATAGAGTTCCCTCTGTTCGGTGCTGAGCACACAACCCTGACACTCTGTCGTGCAGCGATTTTTTTGAGTCGGTGGGTGACACCGTGGATGTAGGGGA
Organism: Ixodes persulcatus; assembly: GCA_013358835.2. NCBI lineage: Eukaryota > Metazoa > Arthropoda > Arachnida > Ixodida > Ixodidae > Ixodes > Ixodes persulcatus. Next base: position 7,941 of record JABSTQ010001807.1, on the reverse strand, counting down.
CTACCGCGAAGTTCTCTCGTGGAGTCGGGCCATCTCGCTCAGTACTTGGTGATCCTCTTGAAAACGTTCTGCATATCTTCTCACATACGGCTCCTAGGAGGACATCTGGATACCCAGAGTCACGAAGCCGGGTCATCTGTTTCTGAAAGCTGGCGTCAGCTTGATGGTTGCATGACTTGCGCAGCGCTGATACGAGTGCCGTGTTGGCAACACTTCGTTTGACGGTTTTTGAATGGCACGATGCAAATGGAAGAAAACCTTTACTTGAACGAGGTTCGTACCTCCAGCACACATGTCCATCTTTAAACTCAAGTGCGAGGTCCAGGAACTTTATAGACTTGCCCACGGGCAGTTCGTGAGTGAAGAGCAGGTCGGGGCAACATTCTTCGAAGGTTCTCATGATCATGCTCCTGCACCCGTTTTCTTCACTCTCGATGTCAGTACTGCACAGGATCAGAAAATCGTCCACGTACCTAAAGATGGCTTTGACTCTAGCATCGTTCAGTGTGGACTGGATGTGCCTACCACACGCTGCCAAGAACAGATCGCATAGATGTGGCGCCACCCTAGAACCAATGCAGATCCCACTTTTTTGGACGTAGTCGAGACCTTCATACGAGATCACGGTCGCCGTTAAATACACCCCGAGCAGTTCCAAGAAGGCGTCGATGCTAATACCTGCTGCGGTTTGAAAAGGCGTTTCGCCGTGTTCCTCACGGCGAAACTATCACGGAAGGCATTGAGTGCTTCGCAAGCCAAAGGTGCCCGGCACCTCCAGGCGTGGGCTTTGGGAGCGCGGTACAAGAACTACGAAGTAAGGATCTCCGGCTATGTGTCTCAGATAAGGAAGGAGGTTTCGTAGTCATTGATGCTGGGACCTACGGAGAGAAGGCCGCTGCTGCCGTAGCAAAAAACTTCATCCAGGTTGATGGGAAACGAAGCCAAAAAACGAAGCTTGCCGTTAAGCGGCTGCTTGAAGAACACAATCTAACCAGCCTGGGCACCAAAGTGAAAGCTACAAAGGGCGGACACCTAGACGTTTTCTTCTCGGCCAAAACACACAAGGCAGGGGTACCGTTTCGTGCCATTGTCTCCGAGAGGAAAACCTGGCAGGCTCATGTGTCAACTTATCTTGCAAAGCACCTGTCCCAGGTGCACTGCGATGATCCGTACAGAATTTCTAACTCAGAAGAGCTAATTGCCTATCTTCAGGAACATGGATCCCAGGTAGTATCTGGATTTTCCATCGACATCCAGGATATGTACTATTCTATTCCCCACACCAGCCTCATGCCAATTTTACGAGAGACAATCGAGGAACACGGCGAAACGCCTTTTCAAACCGCAGCAGGTATTAGCATCGACGCCTTCTTGGAACTGCTCGGGGTGTATTTAACGGCGACCGTGATCTCGTATGAAGGTCTCGACTACGTCCAAAAAAGTGGGATCTGCATTGGTTCTAGGGTGGCGCCACATCTATGCGATCTGTTCTTGGCAGCGTGTGGTAGGCACATCCAGTCCACACTGAACGATGCTAGAGTCAAAGCCATCTTTAGGTACGTGGACGATTTTCTGATCCTGTGCAGTACTGACATCGAGAGTGAAGAAAACGGGTGCAGGAGCATGATCATGAGAACCTTCGAAGAATATTGCCCCGACCTGCTCTTCACTCACGAACTGCCCGTGGGCAAGTCTATAAAGTTCCTGGACCTCGCACTTGAGTTTAAAGATGGACATGTGTGCTGGAGGTACGAACCTCGTTCAAGTAAAGGTTTTCTTCCATTTGCATCGTGCCATTCAAAAACCGTCAAACGAAGTGTTGCCAACACGGCACTCGTATCAGCGCTGCGCAAGTCATGCAACCATCAAGCTGACGCCAGCTTTCAGAAACAGATGACCCGGCTTCGTGACTCTGGGTATCCAGATGTCCTCCTAGGAGCCGTATGTGAGAAGATATGCAGAACGTTTTCAAGAGGATCACCAAGTACTGAGCGAGATGGCCCGACTCCACGAGAGAACTTCGCGGTAGTCCCCTACATCCACGGTGTCACCCACCGACTCAAAAAAATCGCTGCACGACAGAGTGTCAGGGTTGTGTGCTCAGCACCGAACAGAGGGAACTCTATGTGCCGCAAGGTAAATCAGGCCAAGAACCGCCAGCCAACCTGCAACACTGCGCACAGGACTAAGTACGCCATATGCCAGACCGGCGTTGTGTACAACATTCCAATGTCATGTGGGAGCTGCTACATTGGGCAGACGGGACGCTGCATCAATGACAGAGTCAGGGAGCACGCGGCGTCGGTGCAGGGCACGGGGGCTGGGCACCTTGCAGCACATTGCCGCACGTGCGGGTGCAGGCCAAGTTTAAGCAGCGTTTCCATTGTTAAAAGACACAGAAATGCCTTTGCGCGCGAGATCCTCGAGGCCCTGGCCATTGAGGAAAGCGCCGATAACTGCGTGAGCATGCCCTCCATCACGGTCAGCAAGAGAGAAAGACAGTTTTTGCAGTGTGGAACGGCCCCGTGAAAGGAAATAAGAGGGATATGTGTTGGCGGTGGTTGTGGGTTGGGTCAAAAAGGTGTTAGTGACCAAATTTAATAATTTAATTAATTAATTATTTTTATTTTTAATTTTATTTTTATTTCAAGTTTAAATTTTGTAGTTTAATGTAAGAATTTAGGGTGATTTATTGGCATTACTTTAGGTGTGAATGTTCGGGTCAAAGTGATGAAAAAGAAGTATAAAGTCTTAGTTGATAGTCAGCGGTGTGTATGTCTCTGTTTCTGTTTCTCCCTGTCTGTGTTTTGTCCCTATCGTCTAGCTGACCGTTTAATTTCCAAGTTTCGGCTCAGAACTCGGTGCTACCTGGGATCATTGCCGGAATAAAAAGTTAGAAGTGAAAAACTGTTTTTATCTATGAGAGGATGCCGTCCGTGAGAAGCAGCAGACGGAATGCCGCTCTTTGCGACCAAATCTCAGATGGCGCCACTTGCCCTTGAGGCTTCCAGCGCTCCCTCGTTTGTCTAATCCGAGCGACTGGCGGCAAAGTTACAATACCTGACAAAAGTATTGTATCCTTGACCCCAACCTTGTCGGTTGTTTATAGAAGGAAACAAAACTAAATAAAAAACCTAAGATTGTAGTCACTTTTTTTTTTTTTTTAAAGGCATTCCGATAAATACCGAAGCAAACATCATCTGCTTCTGTCTTCGCGAATGCCAACAGTCATTTACACGTACCAATTGCATTGATTGTTTATGATCAGTTTTATTTTATTACCAACTAGTGTTTCTTATGCCGCAGTTAATGCGTGAACAGCATAGTCTGGTCGTACTGTGGTACACCGAACTGGGGGGCTTTCAAAAGGTCAAGTGCAAGTTCTTCTCGGAGTTCGGCTTATGGCCACCTTTTAAGTCGGTGATCTGGTTGTGGGCCCGGCGCTTTGCAGAAGAAAGTAGCATTAAGAACAAAATGCACATCTTCCTTGTTCCTTCTAAAGGCCCGTTTACACTCTTGCGACCTCTTAAACCTTGGTCCCTTAAAACCTCTTACAAGAGGACACAGTGGCGCCATCTATCGGGTTGCAGTGTAAACTTGGCGGTCCGGCATGTTTTATATTTCTTCCGCGCATTATCCTTTCTTTCTTGGCTCGAAAAACTTTTGTAAACGTTATAAACGAGCCTTTCTTTTAGGTATTACGCACACTTGACCTCGGAAATCCCGCAAAACCTTCGCTCTTGTTAAATGCAGTTCCAGGGTCACTGCATAGATGGCGCCAGAATGCCAGTGTGTTCCCTGGTCCTAAGAAATTTTAAGAAGTTTTAACAGATCTCGTCTCTTTCGGTCGTACTCGGTCGCAAGAGTGTGAACGGGCCTTAAAGGACACATGCAAAGAAAAAAAACATTTTTTTTTAAACAGCTCTAATGGAAAAAGGATATCATAAAACGATTTTACAACGAAGACAAAAAATTTTAGAGCTATATTTACGGCGCTACACGAATTTGTAGTTGGCGCCCGCCGGAGCCGCCGCTGGTCACGTGGTAGGCCCGCGCGCCGCCGCCCTGCGTCGCCGGCGCCACAAAGCTACGCCGCCGCCGCACACTGAGCATTGTACAACGCCGCCGTCGCCGCCGCCGCACAAGTTCGTGTGCTTCGGGGCGCCGCCGCCGTCATCTGACCGGCGCACAGGTCAATCACGTCTGCTTGCGCTTTTTCAGGAGTTTCCTTTGTGCTCTAAAAGTTACTTATTAATCTTAGTTTTTTTGTTATACTTCAACCAAATATGAATAAGTTACTTTTAGAGGCCATAGGGAGCTTCCGAAAGAGCGCAAGCACCACCTGACAAATATGGGCCCGTCACGTGATAAATAAGGGCCACTTTTCTGCGGCGCCCGCGGGCGCCAACTACAAATTCATATAGCGCCGTAAACATAGCTCTAAAATTTTTTTTCCTTCGTTGTAAAATCTTTTTATGATATCCTTTTTCCATCTAAGCTGTTTAAAAAAATGTTTTTTTTCTTTGCATGTGTCCTTTAAACAGGAATGGGAGGGAGGTTTCCTTCGCCATCATCGGTGCCTTCGAGGTAAATCCCCATTTGTATTTGCGAAGAGTCGCACGTTTGTTTGGTGTGTCCAAGCACACCATGCGCAAAGCTACCCGCGAGATGCGCCCGTACAAGCTTGGCCTGATTCATGAGTTGTTGCCCGGTGACTACGAGAAGTAACTCGACTTTTGTCGGGATGTGCTCCTCAGGATTGCTCAAGATACATCACACATGCAGTTTTTGCTGTTTAGTGATGAGACGACGTTTCACCTGGACGGGCAGGTCAACACAGAGAACTGCTGCTGTTGGAGTTTGACGAATCCGCACTGGACGCTCAAGAGGGCTTTGCAGTCGCCGAAAGTTACAGTGTGGCGTGGAATCTGGAAAAGGTTTGTCGTTGGCCCCTTTTTTTTCGACGGCAACGTGTTCGACGGCAGGATAAGTTTCTTCCCGAGTTAGAAACACCGCACATGCAGCGGGACTTGTGCATTTTTATGCAAGATGGGGTGCCACCACACTGGGCGACAAGTGTAAGCAGGGTGTCTAGCGACCGGGAAAACCGGGAATTGTCAGGGAAGTTTTAATTACCGGAAAAAATCAGGGAATTGTCAGGGATAATGTCAAAAAGCGAGCCCAGTCAGGGAAAATGAGACGGATATGCCATCAAGTGCTTTGAGCGAAGACTTGTGGACTTGGGGCTACTTATGGCGAATTCGGGTGGTCAATCGTCAGCAACTTATTTTGCCGGAAAACCGGCAATAGTGTTCGCGTGGTCAGTTTCCGGTCGGCAAGCACCATTCGGGTGGTGGTTCTCCGGCAAGCACCGGCAACTTTCCGGCGCTTTTTCCGCTCGAGCTCCAAACGGCCGGGCCAGTAGGCGCCAGACTGTATCCGGTGTCGTCACTTCCGAAATGGGAGAGAAGGTCAGTCAGAAAAGAATGAACGAAAGAGTGAAACTGATCTGAAGTCACTTCAGCAGCCACTACTCGAGTCAATCCAAGTCGTTGGGACATGGGTGATGGCGGCGACAGGCTCTAGCTAGCAGTGTCGCGCGGGCAAGAGGCGAAGTAAACTGCCACCATCTGGCGTTTCGTTTTCGGGTGCTGAGGGTCACGTGGTGTGCCGCCGGCGCGTTTCTGGTTGCCGGTTCCGCCGGCTCGGTCTCGCCGGCGATTGACCACCCGAATTCGCCATTGGAGCGGAGCGCCAGCTCTGCTCATTCGATGTAGAGAGTGCTACCTGATGCAAAGGGAAGAGCCGACAAATCCAGTCCACACCTGAGATTGGATAGGATTGAGAGCGCGACACTAGGCTAGATCAAATAGAGCTACTATACTCGTTTTCACCTCAAGAAAAAAGCAAGTTTTGCGCATTGTTCATACGCGCCGCGAAGTAGTTTTTACGATTTTTGGTCATTGAAGAAAAAAGCGTTGCTTTTGGCGTTTGTTTGTTTACGTCTTGATAAGATAACATTCTTATGTTATTTTATCATCCGTATATATCCTAATTGTCCACATAAAGGGGGAAAGTAGTAACGCTCCGCAAGGAGCCGGACTCTTTTTACTGCGGTTCTTGAGGTGAAAACGGGTATAGGTTTAGTTACAAATGGGAAAGCCGTATAGACCCCATTCCAATCCAAGCCGAAAGTATCCGAAAGTGCATCTGGCGGCCATGTTGCCATTCGGTTATTGACGTGTGTGTTTGAGCGTCATGTTTTCATCGTGTTTCCGGAAGTGGCCTAGCTCTTCACTGACGATGTTGGCGGCAAGAAAGCGCTCGTTTATTCCGGACTGGACGAACCCGAATATTTCGGAATATGCAAGTTGGATTAAGCCCGTGCAAAATGATCCTCACTCTGCTCAATGCCTTGTGTTGTAATGGTTTTACATATTTAACCAACTCTACAGTGGTCAGGGAATTTCAGCTTCAATTGTCAGGAAAAACCTGGAAAAGTCAGGGAATTTCAAAGGATTAATTTGCTAGACACCCTGGTAAGGCACTGGGTGGACACCATCTTCTGAGGGCGCTGGAAGGGCCGGGGATCGCCGAACATTCCATGGCCGCTGTTGTGTCTTAGAAGGGGGACGCCAGCCGAGTATAAACAACAACTTGGGTTTATTGTCAGCCGGCCGTCATACCGGGCCTCTCGCTGGTCAAGCACACCCGTACAACCAGCCCGCAGCGCTTATATACAGATAGCAGGCGGACGAAGGGGGGGGGGGGCGGTCCCCTAGTATAGACACGTGGCGAAGATCCAGCTATCAATAGGGGCGGCGCTCTAGCATAGGCACGTGGCGATGATACGGCTATTTGTTCATCGAAATACAAACACTACATTCCCCCTTCCCTATACGACGCTCTCATTACCCCAAAGTTAATAGGTACAACAAGAAAGTATGCTTTCATGCAAAGATAATTGGAACAAGTTAACCGTTCAAAACACTCGGTCGCAAGGTTCGTAGACACCATCACTGCACTGGTGAGTACCGATCCGGGGGACGTCTTTCTCTTGTTGGGTACCGAGTTCGCATTGAGGTTTTGCTGCCTCTGGCAACTGGCGAAGGCCCTGCGTCGTGATCGGGGTCCTCAGAGCCGGGCGGTTCCGTCGATAGTTCGGCCCTGGTGGGAGACGACCTGGCGTCTTCACTAGCTATTGCCGCTGCTTGATCCTGGGGTTGCCCCGCACACAGTTCATCAGTACCGGTCGGTGATCCAGACGGTTGCCAGGGATCCTCACCATGGGCGCCATAACCGTGGTTGGCAGACGTTGCCTCTGGGTGCGCCTCCCGTGCCCGTATGTGGTCCTGATGCCTCTTCCATTCCATGACTCCACGTGGCGTAGTCACCTGTAACACATAAAACACTGGTCCCGAACGGGATGTCACCGTTGCTTCCAACCATCTTGGACCTTCCCTAGAGTTTTTCACAAACACTCGGTCACCCACGGCGAAGAATCTCTGAAGTTCTCTTTGACTTTGCGTCTGTTGGAACTGCTTGTGTTCTACCACCGAACGGGCACTAGGCTTCAGTAAATCGAGTCGGGTTCTAAGGGGTCTCCCTATCAAAAGTGAAGCTGGAGAGTGCTGGGTGGTTGCATGTGGCGTATTACGGTACGCCAGAAGAAAACTGGCCAGTCTCTCTTCGAGGGACCGGCCTTTGACGTCCTTTCGGAGGGCTTCTTTCACTGTTCGGACGAATCTCTCAGCCAAACCGTTACTTGACGGGTGATATGGAGCGGACCGCACATGTTTTATTCCGTTCATTCTGAGGAATGACTGAAATTCTTCACTGCAAAACTGCGGCCCGTTATCCGACACGATTACCTCTGGCAATCCAAAACGGCTGAAGAGGTCACGCAGCTTACCGATGGTAGCTTCTGCCGAGGTCGAGGGC
>JABSTQ010001806.1:0-126701 GCA_013358835.2 Ixodes persulcatus | reverse complement strand
CCATTTGGTTTATCCCGGGCTATGTCCTCCGTTCACCCGCGGGACGGACGCAGTCCCATACCATTTATTAAGCGAAGTTTCGTCCACAACATTTTTTTTTCGGTGTTAATCATAAAAAAAAAAACATGTTGTAAATATTGCCAAATGCTTTTAAAAAATGTTCGAGAAAAAAACATAAGCCCAGACTGGTGGATTGAATCAGGGTCCCACTGTGTATGGGACAGACACCTTACCAATGAGCTACTTAACTGCTTCAAATACCCGTTTTCACAATTTGTTTTATACGAGACCCAATAGGGGACAACTGCCGGCATTCTTTTCCCGGGCTGTCGGCAGAATATCCACTTTGGCGAAACAATTTCCCTGCAGCGTGCGATTCGCGTAGCGAGTGTCGGTGATACGTTAGTGTCGACGAAACGTGTCCACGAAACGTGCGTCCATGAAGAGTTGTCTATGAAACGTGTTTCCACGAACAGCAGGGAGAACAAGAAAGCCAGTATTCTACTGGGAGTTGCATGATTTCAGGCAGCTAATGGGAGGCGACTCTCTGTAGAATTTCGGAAAAAATTATTGTCCCTTCTGCCGGGAGAATAGACACTGCCTAATTCTATAGATAATATGGAAGAGTACCCGTAGAACAGCGGTCACTCATTGCCAACAAGCAGGTTGCCGTGCACTTACCAAAAAATTAGCGGACTTGAAAGATGTATTCCGAGATATTTGTCGATATGGGCACTGCAGAACAACCACGTACACACACAAACGAGATGGTAGGGCTCCGTGAAGATTCAAGACGATGCGGTTATTCATTACAGCGTCTTCCTAGCAGCCTTTTTATCAAGACGCCTTCTTACAACAGTGATTTTCATTGCCTAGAGTACTTCATTCGTTTGTAAAGCTCGGTTCCAGAAAACGAGGCACCCTGATACCTTGCGCCAACACATTTTCAATGTTGGTAACCTATTGGCTAAGACAGGCCAACGTTGGTCAGCCTAAGCCAATCGATTACCAATGATGGTAAGCCATTGGCTAAGACAGGCCACTGTTGGCCAGACTAAACCAATCAATTACCAACGTTGGCAGGCCACTGGCTAAGACAGGCAAATGGTGGCCAGCTTAAACCAATCGATTGCCAACGTTGGTAACCCATTGGCTCTATTACTGTTTATATTTCTACGGGCGTTGTCACTACTGTGGTCATTACTGCAGTTGTCGTATTTTGTACGCACGTTAAAGTCCTTTTTGGGCAAGAAGACATAAATTAATACCCCGTCTTCTTCTGTTATATGTTGCGTGATAACCTTTGTTGGCAGATGTAAATGAGCATCAACTTATGTCACCTCCTACCTCAAACATAGGGTGTTCGAGATCTTAATTCAACGTGATTTTTTATTCATAGAATTGCTTAATCAATCGCTGGATATTTTTTTCAGGTTTTATTTTTTTGCTAAAAAATATTAGTGATTTTTATTTATTTTTAATTTTGTCCAGTTCGGTTTGAATCATAGGCCGTGTTTTGCGGCTCAGCAAAGGGGGTTGCTTTGAGATTTTCAAGATCACATACAGCTGACAATACACTCCTGTCTTAGACACTGGGAAGGCGGGTGGAGCTTTCAGGGTTGAACCCTGCGTTCCCCCCCCCCCCCCCCCCTTGGGAACGTTTCCTGGCTGCGTCACTAAATGGGCATAAAAGAAAAGGCACTATGCTTTTTGCCTTATAAACATACACACAAATCGAAGGAAGCGTACATTTTGTATTTCGTGTGGAATTTACTGTGCATAACTATCAGTTTTGGGATGACGCGCGTTACTTATAGTCTGTGACAGGTAGTAAAAGCTCCTCCCACCTCTTTCCATTTTTGCAGAACGAAGGATCGAGAGGAGGCAATCTCCTCCCCAGCGTTTACGTTTAACCTGTCACCGACTACGGCGTTTTTCTTCGTGGACGTTCAAAATTGCTACAGCTCGCAATGCATACAGCGTTCTAATTCAGTTGCTAACTTGCTGTGTGTGTGAAAACAGAAGAATAGTTCCCCCTCCCAGAGCCACAGCTACAGACTGTTCTCAGCGTGCGCGATCAGCACATTAAAAAAACTCAGCCAATTAATTATAACGTTGGTAAGCCACTGGCTAAGACAGGCCAATGTTGCCCAGCCTAAGTCAATCGATTACCAATGTTGGTAACCCATTGGCTAACATAGACCAATGTTGGCCAGCCTAAGCTAATTGATTACCAATGTTTGTAACCAATTGGCTAAGACAGGTCAATGTTGGCCAGCCTAAGCCAACCGCTTGCTAACGTTGGTAAGCCGTTGGCCAAGACAGGCCAATGTTGGCCAGTATATGCCCGCGTGCCACCAATATTGGTAATACGGTGGCCACATTGGGACAACATTGGACCATTGTTTGCCAATTAAATACCAATGTTCGCCCGGCGTCGTGTGCTGTTTTGGGAGTGTCGTCTGCTGCAGCACGGACTCCGACCAGACTCCAGAGCCAGCTTTTGAGGAACTGGGTCTGAACTAGTTTAGAACTGGGATGAATCAAGCGTGCAAGTGCAGCGGCCGTCCAACTTCCGGTTGAATTGAATGTGCCACCTCCTTCACTGCCGAACTAGTTCAGCGGTTCAGGCTAATCGAACAGACCTAATTTGTGCATGTGCATGCGCAGCCTTTTTAATGTCTCCTATATGCCACAAATCTGACATTCATAATTATCTGGTCAGTGTTCACAATCTTGCAGCTTCTGGAATGCTCAGTATTGCAGTATCTGTATTCTATAATAATTTCCTGCTGCACTTGTCAAGACAAATGTATATTTTTTTTTTCTATTTTATCCTGGCAGTACATGTATTTGTATTCCGGAATAGGTTTCATAGTATATCTGCCCAGCCCTGACTACCCTTTTTCTGGTGTGCAGCTTCTATATAGCATATATATGGTTTTCGTCCCAAATTCCGTGGCTAGAAGAACTCGATTTCGAAAGGTGTTAAGGAGTAGAACCACTGAACTGCACTGCAGACCACAGCACCCGGGCACTTAGCATCTGCAAGCATGCCACGGCGCGAGACTTCTTCTTCATCAACTACCATTAAAAGACTCGCGCCATCCTGAACTACTGACTGCAGCCAAATTGCTGTCGCTGCCACCTCCCGCTCTCCCAATCAACGGGAGCGAAGGCTGCGCAAGCCGTGACATGCATCAACGGACCGGATATAAAAAAGGGCGGGACCAGGGGAGCGCGCGACCAGAGGAACGCTCGGTCTGGTTGAGCCGAGAGCGACCATTCATCCCCTCATCTTTTTATTTATAACATCTAAAAACCTACCCTGGCTTGACGTTCCTGTGTTCTCGTCCCTTCCTCCGGAACCTAAAAACTGGTGGCAGCGGTGGGATCTTCTCGGCGGCACTTTTCCGGCCAGATCCAGGGCTTCAAGCTCCTGCTGGGGACATCGAGGCTGAGCAACAACCCAGAGGCTGCTAGCGCGGCTTGCCACACGACTGGTCCTGGCGTGTTCAGCCGAAGAGTCAGTTCCACGGACACAAGCGTCACAGAGAGTGAAAGTGCTGGGCCCAGGCTGGACTCTAGATCGCTGTGGAGATCAATGTGGGCTGGGGCGGACATCAGTAGATTGGCCAGCGGGTTGAACGGAGGATTGAGCATTTTGGGCACCAACGTCTGTTTGTGTGGGAATTAATGTTAGTTTTAATAATATACTACCAGTCAGGTTTCATGAGCATCCACAGGGCTATTTCCGACGGGCTTATCTAGGTTATTGTGGCACCCTGGACGTTTTCGAGTCATTTGTAGGGGAAGCTCAGGTTTGTTGTAAAGGAAGGGTACCTTGTTTCAGCAGCCTGCTTATTGCGGAACTCATTTCTTTTCCTATACGATTCCTTTGAGCAAAGTTTGTGCTCAGAATTGTAAAAGGTTTCTGTGAAAAGAAAGTGGTCGTGTTATATGGTAAACGCATTAACCACGAGGGTCAAATTTTTTAAAACACAAATTCCGTGTAGTTAGAAATCTTGTAATAACTTTGAGTTCGGTAAACTATCCTCACACTGCCATCGAACTGCTGAAACTAGGAAAGGAAGAGCTATTAGAGCTGAGCAGAGCACTAGAAATTGATATTCCCAAAGCGGTCAGAAAAGCTCATCTAATCACGGAGATTGAGAAAACGACCTCTGACGATGAAATCCAGGATGTCTGGAATAGCATTGTTGAGAAAAAGTAGAAGGAAGCGGCTCGAGAGGCCGACAAACAAGAAAAACGAAGACAAAACGGAAGGCAGGCGGCTCGTGAGGCCGCCGAGCAGGAAAGGCAGGCTGATTTTAAACGAGAGGAACTGGCTCTCAGAGGATAGAACGAGAGCGCGGAGCGGCTGGCTTTAATGTTACTGGCTATGGTGAAGAAACCTAAAGAAAACGTTACTGGCTACGGTGAGCAAATATATACAACAATTTAAGGTAGAAGATGTCATTGGGCTATATTTAGTTAATTTCGAGAGAACGTGTGAAAGAATGCCGTTTCATTGCAACACGTGGCCCCAGAGACTATCAACATCACTTCCAGGCTAGCGGTTGAAGTAATGGCTCACCTCAGTACCAGTGAAGCTTCAAATTATGATGTAGTCAAGATTACTTTGCTCCGCAAGTACCGGTTGTCTGCCGAGGCGTTTCGTTTAAACTTTATAAATGCCACAAAGAAACCCGGAGAGGCTTTCACGGAGTATGAGTACTCTCTAAGAGTGAACATAGAAGATCGTCTAAACAGCGAAGGGGTGTTCATGGACCACGATAAGGTGATTGAGCGGTTCTGTCTAGAGCAGTGTCTGCGAAGTATTCCACCATTCGTTCGGAACTGGTTATTCGACCGCGAGAAACTGACCTCGGTTAGGAAAGTGGCAGAGTTAGCGGAAGAGTTCGTGACGCGCCGAGAACTCAGTCGCGAAGACATATTTGTAACTAGTCGAAATGACAACGAAGTTCTAAATTATGGATATTGTAAATCCGCCTTCGAAAAAGATCGACAAGGCGACCGAAGTTTAACCTCAAGAAAAGAGAAGGACGTGGATGGCGAGGAGATAACATAAAATATAAAAAAGAGCTTTCGAAAAACGCAAGGAAATAATTTGTTTGAACTGCCAAAACCAGGTCACATTGCATCAATATGCAGAAAAGAGAAGGTTGCATTCTCATACGTCGTTGACATGGACAAAACCCTGCAGTTGCTCAGACTTGTACGATCTAAGGGTGAATGGCAGGGAATGTAAGATACTGAGGGACAGTGCTGCTACCATGGTCGTAGTGCACCTGTCATTCGTGAACCAGGGAGATTACACCGGTGAGTGCGCTTGGATAAAGCAAGTCATCGAAAAGCAGAGTGTATGTCTGCCTATGGCCAAGGTTAAAATTCAAGGGGCGTTTGGCGAGCTGACCACAGAGGCAGCTGTCTCACGAAATGTACCAGCACAATATCTGTACCTGTTCTCCAACAAAACAGCGAAACTTCTAGCGGATCAAGGTATAGTATTTGGTGAAGGTGTCGTTTCAGCTCTAACAGGAGCGCTAGCTCGTAAGCTTTTGCGTCAGTTAACTTATGATGAAACAAACAGGGAAGACACAACGGCAATGCCTAGCGTTTTTAGCAATGACTCGAATTATGAAATCAATAAAGCAGAGCCTGCAGACAGTAAGGGCGACAAAGTGAACAAAGTAGAAGGTGATCGAGTCTACCCGCTAAAAGACGAAAGAGTATTATTAGACGCTAATCGAAAAGAAGGAGTCTTAACATTCAGGGCGGATAGTCTGGAAGTGCTATTGACCATAAACCGCGCAGAGCTAATTTGAGAACAGAAAACAGACAACTCGCTGAGCCATTGCCGGGACGCTGTTGCCCTGGGAATCACTCGAAAGACGATAGCCTTCTTAAAAAAGAATGTTTTTTTGTATCGACGGTACAGTGATCATAGCGGAATCACATTAGAACAAGTCGTACTGCCGGATAAGTTCCGTGCAGACTTATTGGCTGTCTGTCACGGCACCACTTGGACAGGGCATTTAGGTATCACTAAGACTAAAAAAAGGCTTCTTCAGGTCTACTACTGTCCAAATTGTTTTAAAGACGCTGAAAACTTAGTAAGATCTTGTGATATTTGCCAAAGAGTCGGCAAACCGAATGAGAGGTGGAAGGCTCCTTTGAAACTGGTTCCGATAATCACAGAACCATGTCGAATGCTTGTCGTCGATATTGTGGGGCCATTACCGCCCACAAAAAGAAGTTGTAATTATGTTCTAACAATGCTCTGCCCAGCAACAAAGTTTCCGGTGGCTGTTCCATTGAGGGAGGTTTCCTCAGCGGCAGTTGTGGATTCTTTGCTCTCCGTTTTTGCTCGGGTAGGATTTCCAAAGGAGCTTCAGACAGATCACGGTAGTGTGTTCGTGAGCGCGTTAATCACGACCTTTCTAGAAAGCTAGGCATTAAGGTGAGTCACAGCTCGGTGTACCACCTACAGACAAACAGTGTAGAGAAGTGGTATTCTGTGTACAAGCGAATGCTACGCGCTGCTTGTCTCGAGCATGCAGAAGACTGGGATAGCTGTTTGCCTGGAACGATGTTCACTTTAAGAACAGTGCCACATGAAGCGACAGGGTTCAGTCCCGCGGAACAAGTTTACGGGAGAACGTTGAGATTGCCATTAAAAATGATCAAAGAAGTATGGGAGGGTTCAGAGCAGGACATCATAGTTGTTTAGTACGTGTTCCGGCTTATTAATAAGCTACATCAGATGCATTACATCGCGGCAGAAAACATGAAGACAGCGCAAATATCTGTTAAGAAATATTATGACTGCCACACCAGACATCGGGAATTCTAGGTTAGACAGAAGGTGATGGTCCTAACACCATCTTGGAAAAACAAGTTAGAAGTTCACTGGGAAGGACCTGCAACTGTTAAAAAGAAACTGTCGGACACAAATTATCTCATTTCGAGACAAGGAAAGAAAACTAATATCTTTCATTGCAATTTGCTGAAACCCTATATTATGAGGGAGTGTATGGCCAACTTCACTCTCGGGAAAGTGGAGAAATTACACTTACAAGAAATTCCGAAGCTTGAAGTGCCCTCTCAAGCACTTACTACAGAGGAAGTAATTGAGGTTTCTGTAAAACTGTCAGAAATAAACAGGAGCCAAGTTGCAGGTCTAAGAAAGGTCTTAGGAGAAATTCAGGATTTATTCATGAACCAGCCAGGGTCGCACTACACTCGTCACTCATGATATAGAACTAACATCGGATGTGCCGGATCGTTTAAAGCCATACAGAGTGATCACCGCGTCAGAAAGAGATCCTCAAATCTGAGATCCAGACAATGCTAGATTTGGGAGTCATTGAGCCCTGCGAAAGTGATTATTTGTCACCTATGATCTCAGTAGAGGCACTGGGGAAAGATCCCAGACCGTGGGTTGATTACCGTAGATTGAACCTCATCACAAGAGATCAAACTTATCCGATCCCAAATATCGAAGAGCGATTTGAGCGGGTTAGTTCAGCCAAGTACATTTCGACTATAGACATATAGAGAGGCTATTGGCAGGTTCCGATGACGGAGCGTGCCAGTAGATATGCGGCATTTATTTCTCCGATTGGGACATTTCGTCCCCTCATGCTGAGTTTCGGACTGAAAAACGCGCCGTTTTATTTTTCAAGGCAAATGAATGTGGTTCTAAGGGGCAGGGAAATGTTTGCTTTGCCTTACTTAGATGATGTCGCCATTTTCTCGGAATCATGGGAAGAACATTTGGTTCACTTTCACACTGTCTTGCAGCGCATTCGCAA
This sequence comes from Ixodes persulcatus, assembly GCA_013358835.2. NCBI lineage: Eukaryota > Metazoa > Arthropoda > Arachnida > Ixodida > Ixodidae > Ixodes > Ixodes persulcatus. The sequence continues at coordinate 118,863 of JABSTQ010001806.1, read as the reverse complement.
TGCCGGTCTTACCATTAAGGCAAAAAATTCTGTTCGGGAGGGCGGAAGTGACCTACTTTTGACACATTGTCGGTTAGGGACTTCGCCGGCCCACAGAAATTAAGATGTTGGCCGTGAAAGAATTTCCTCGACTCAAGACGGAGTCGGATATAAAAATGTCCCTGGAGTTAACAGGATACTATCAAAGATTTAACAGAAATTACTCACAAATGGCGAGTCCGCTCACGGATGCACTCAGAGAGAAAGAACCAAAGGTGGTTTGGAAGGATCAAATGGGGCAGTCATTTAGTGGCCTTAAAGAATCACTGACAACTAAACCAGTGTTAAGAGCACGTGATTACACACAACTCTTCATTGTTTAATGCGACGCCAGCAACCGAGGTATTGGCGTGGTGCTGTGCCAAAAGGATGAGAACGGCAATGAACACCCAATTTATACGCCAGCCGAAAACTGACTTGTCGTGAAGAGGCCTACAGTGCCTCCGAGAAGGAATACGCGTGTTTAGTATGGGCAGCTCAAAAACTAAGTTGTTATTTAGATAGGACTAGATTTATATTCCAAACAGGTCACTGCCCTTAACTTCGCTTCAGCAGATGTCATTCAAAAGTGGAAGGTTGCTGAGGTGGAGTTTAGCTCAAAAGCAATACAACTTTACAGTTGAATACAAAAAAGGTCGGAATAATACAAACACGGATGCGTTGAGTCGTATGTAGACTACCACGCTACCACTTTCTATTTGCCAAATCAAGTAACGACGTAAACAAATACGGAGCATCCACTACAAAGGAATTGTATGCGGATCAAACAAAATTTGTTTTATTTGGATCTGAACGCATACATCGCAGTGACCAATTTCTGCCTGGGCTATGCAGATGACTAAAAAGAACAGAATGCTACCCCAATACACTCTGTTTTTAACTTTGTTTACATGCATGCCTTAGTATAGTCTCCGTGCAATTTTGCGAAACAGAATAGAAACACAAGGTGACCTTGGGCGTGCGGGGGTCTGTCTTCGCTCGCTTCGCTGTCTCTGTCTTTGTCGGTCTGTTGCGGCCTGCTGCGTCTCGGCGGCGTTCTGGAGGTCTCTCTACAGGCCAGCTGCAAGCTGGCAACGTCGGAAAGACCACCTTTCCCGCGCGGAAGTTGTTAAGGAGTGGAACCATTGACCTGCACTGTAGACCACAACACCCGGGCACTTACCATCCGCAAGCATGCCACGGCGCGAGACTTCTTCTTCATCAACTACCATTGAAGGACTCGCGCCATCCTGAACAACTGGCTGCAGCCAAATTGCTGTCGCTACCACCTCCCGCTCTACCAATCAACGGGAGCGAAGGCTGCGCAAGCCGTGACTTCCATCAACGGACGGGGTATAAAAAGGGGAACGCGAGACCAGGAAAGCGCGCGACCGGAGGAATGCTCGGTCTGGTTGAGACGAGAGCGACCATTCATCTCCTCGTCTTTTTAATTATAACATCGAAAACCCTACCCTGGCTTGACGTTCCTGCGTTCTCCTCCCTCCCTCCGAAACCTAACAGTGGCAGACTACCTTAAAATACCCAGCAAGCGCCCAGTCAACATTTTGAGATAATCACCAAAAAAGGGGGGATAGGTGCTTGTTAGGTTAAAGTATTAACATACTTTATACGTCAGTGTATTGTGCACACTGTTTCTTATGTTACTAAATTTGGGGATGGGCACATGGAATTGGTGGATGCTCGCTTTTTTACGAAAGGTCTAATCGCCCTTGAAGTAGGGTATGACTCTAACGAGATACAAGTCACACCTGTCTGTGGACGTCAGTGACAAAAGGGATGTGGTATGCCATGCTTGAAGAACTTGCGGGTGGGGCCATGCTCACCAGGGAACTGTTTTTTGCGTGGTCGTCTTTGATTTTGTCGCTAGTGTTGTAAAGTGGATAACATAATACCTGGTGTGGCCATTTCTTAAAACATCTACAGTGGAGCCTGAAGATTGGATCTGTTTATTCCATGGTGTGTAACTAGAAGAATGATGCTTGTGCTCTAAGCACTAGAACAGCGACCACTGTTATCATCACCCATACACATGGTTTTTACTTTCAATGTTCCTTTAAACTGATAGGTATGGGGATCAGTTGATCTAGTTGGGTCATTTCTGCTATATGCGTCGGCTTGTACAAAATACAAGAACACACAAAAATGAAGGAATGGGACACTCGCACCGCTAACTATCAAATAAGGTTTACTGTTTCTTCCATTTAATTCCTGTTTACTGTGACCACCAATAGTGTTCACTTTTTTTATGGCTATTTAACAATGGTTACCCCTCTTATTGGAATCATATGTGCGATGCTTGGAAAGAAATTAGCTTACATAAAAATAAGCAAGCACATTAGGAAAAACAACTGCCAGTGTGTAGATGTATTTTCCCCACATCATTTCAAGAGCAATCCATCTAGCCCGGCATGTTTTAAAAATGTGAGCCGCCATTTCCGAGAAACATCACAAAAAACTTGGGCGGTGTGATTTTCCTCCAAGGCATTACACCCTATCCCACTGTCTGCCTTGCAGTTCCATGAATGTAATTTACAACTCTTATCCCACGCACCCTACTCGCTGAATTTGCCACTATCGGACTTTCATTCATTTCCTGTGCTCAAACGAGATCTGTAAAGATAGCCACTCCAGCAAGGAATCTGTCATGGACGCTGCACGTGAGTGGTGTGAGGACCAAAAGAAATGACTTTTTTTTTGTGGGTGGGCACCACTAGGAGGAGTGCAGAACATTCAAAGGGGACTTTGCAGAGAAATCTTTAAGGGCCATTGCCTGAGACAGTCCCATCACAGGTAGGGTGACTACTTCTCAAGCTTCCATTGAAGGCGGGTTGCGTACCATTCTTTACGCTTTCTTCACATTTTTTGTTGAGTGTTTTTGCGCGCCTTGTGTTACACTGTAATTACTTTACAATTACTTATTTCTGAGAGGGACCCGACTCGGGCGATATAACTTCAAACGAGTTGTATATAATGCAACGTATTTGTTCATTCCTTGCCCCAATATTTGAGCAGGCTTAAGCATCGCTGCATAAATTCCAAATATTGTACTTTCCTTTTATGATTTTTGTTTAATTCATAATGAACTTGACAGTTTGAGGCAATGAAGTTATACGTTCTTATATTTTTTATAAATAATCATAAATTAGTTTATATGCTGTAAGACGCCAGATCGCTAAAGAAAAAATTGGGTTGGCAAGGTTTTGTTAGCCCGGCAAATAAAAATGCGACAACTAGTCATATATGAACATTTTAAAAGTGTCAATACAAAACTAAAATCCACACGCGCTAATACGACCGCATTCACATACAAACATCATGGTATTGTAAATTATTTACATTGAGTTGAAATTATAATGGCTCAGAAATATATAAGAACCGAATCGGGGCTCCCGAATCATTGGTAACAATATTCACGGGTGCGAGGTCAGTCTCCAAAGTGCTTAAATAAACTTGAAAATAATAAAATGATACAAATATGCGATGTATTAAAAGAGAGACGTAAAAAACTGACCAAAAACAAAACAAAAAACTTCATAGGCAAATTTAATTTCCTACCTCAACTGAAAGCTGAAGCTCAAATTTTTTTTTCAATATTTTGGCATGTTTACGCTATTGTTTTCTGCTCGCACAGCAGATGGCGGACGGCGCAACACGGCGCCTTTGAGGTAGGCTCCAAAGAGGATTGTCTTTCTGCCCGCAGTGTAAGCAACAGAACAAAAAAACAAATATGCGATGCTATTTATGTTGTGCGTGTGTGTGGGCGCGTGTTTTTGTGCGAGGGTTTCATCGAGAGCTAGGCCGCTTGTGCGAGCGCTGAGGCTTTCAGAGAGTTTCCGTCGGTTTCGAAAAGTTTTGCAAAAGTAATTGTAATTGTGCCTGAAAGTTTGCAATTACTGACGCTATAAAGTAATTAAACTACAATTAAAATTCCTTTCGGGCGAAATTAATTAATTACAATTTCAAAATTCTACCCAAATATGGCTTGAACTGAGTGCAGCCATCTTGTTCCAGTGGAATGTGCTTTGTCATTTGCACTCGTTGTCATTACTTGTAAAAGAGTATCAAGATACTTTATTAGGTACTAATTTATAGAAAGCAAAAAAAAACTGGACAAATGGCCCACCTTTGTCATGCACATGAATTGAGGACACACACTATCAACGTGGGTATTTCCGAATTTCACGACGTATGTCTATTTAAGCGGAGCCCAGTTTGTGATCAGAAGTTTTAGAAGTGTCAGTATGTATTCCTTTGCGCGATATCGAAGTGATATAGGTTGTAATTTTCTGCACAAAGCACCACCGTAGCCACCGGACACGACAGCACAATTATAAATTGCGCTTGACACAGGGCGAGGTTTAACATTTAAAATGGCAGAGCTTCGTGGACTGTTATACAGGCATTTGCAATATACCTACTAATTCGCGAAATATTAACTAAAATTAAAACAAATCACTGCCGAATTCCTCAAAGCAAAAGATGTGCGTAGTTCAAATTAGAAACTTTGTGAGCACCATTAAATCCCCCTTCATGAGTCAATTTTAGGAAGACTTCAAACACGTACGAAAAAGAAGGGGAGGGGGGGGGTCTTCCCAAAATGGACTGATATATGAAGTTGGATCACGCTTGTAAAGGTTATAATTAGAACCATATGTTTATGTGAACTAGAAAAAAGGTAATTTTAGAATTTTAGGTCATTTCCAAGCTAGTTAGTACGCATATTGCTGTCCTTGACGTTTACCGTGGCTGACAATTGGTTCCCAAAGTTTATTTTTTATAGCATCCTACTTTTACGGGTCTTTGAAAGTTTGAAACACACCCGGTGTACGTTTGGTCTACTAAACTTTACATTCTACTAATTTTTACGGAACAAGCCTTTGGGAAAACTTACTTCGAAGATTCAACTGCCTATATTCAGACGTCAGTTGTAGCAGAAACTATAGGCAACCCTCATATAACGCCGTTTTTTATGGTGGTATCAGCTTTCCTGGATCTACGTGCCATATCTTGTTAAGTGGCCTTCCAGTTAGCACTGTCGCCAATGCCCGTTGCCAGAGCTACCGGAGGCAGCCGCCATTGTGATCTCAAAGTATCGCCCGCGAGCAGCGGTAGCGACTGCTTTCTGCTGTTTGTTCTTCGCGTTCGTACTACGTGCGACGGCGTACGGTCCGATTTCGCGTCTCAGCAGCGAACGAAACGCGAGAGGGCGAAGCCTGAGCGCCAATTCCATTGCAAATAGACGTGACTTCACGGTGAAGGTGTTTCAGATGAGAATCAAATTGGCGGTCCACCAGAGCGGCCGCTAGGGGGCCGAGCCGTCAAAGATGCGAACACCTTAAAACAATTCAGCACTTCAGTTTTAATACACAGTACATGCAGTCGCAGCGATGGCTGGGGCAGGTAACGGCGAAGTGGTTGGACATCGGCGACGCATTCACGCGCCGTGGGATGCGTGAACAAAAGTGTTCTGACAAAATAGGCATATCTTTTGTTGCGAACGATTTTGGTAATTTCTATATTGTTCCGAGCGCGTTTGTTTATTTTTATTCTGTTGCGCGTCAAAGCGCGTCTCTTGCCATGAGTTCTTGGCAATCACAGAGCTACGACAGTGTTTCGTTATCTGCTATTTGTTTTCTATCGAACGGGTCCAGTGGACATCGTGCATACTGCAAAACACCCATCTATAGAGAGGGTTGTTAACGCTGTGGCATAGAACAGAGCTCTTTTTTACGTTTGCGTTTCACACGCTGCATGCACGTCGGGAAGTTGCGGTTTGTTTATTTGAAGATCAGTAGGCGCAGCCGAGACGGCTGTTGGTCCGAGCGCCTTTGGCCGCTTCGAGCTCTGCGATTTTTATTTCTCGAATGTTGCATGACGCGTAATCTGTGTCTATGTCCCGAATCGTGCACACGAACGCAGATAATTGTTTGGAAGTCTCACTGCCTACCTTAAATGTAAAAGAGATTTTCTTTGTGTGTTTTGAATTGTGTTTGCGCGCCTGAGTATCGTTCCTGTCATGCACGCTTACTCGAACAAAACGTGTGCGTGTGCGTGTGCGTGTGCGTGTGCGTGTGCGTGTGCGTGTGCGTGTGCGATGTTTAACGGTACCTTTGCAAAGGAAATATTTCAATGGCTCAACATAATCTGACGTAACGAGGGAGCGCGTTTCCGCGTGCCATGGTCACGTCAAGTTGTCGACGATCCGGCACTTTACAGTTGGGTGTCTCGGCGTAGCCAGCGCGACCGGCGGCGGCCGGTTCACTTCGGCGGCACCTTAGCGAAATAGGTTTTGCCCTATTTCGCGCAAGGCTAGCCCTACCACATTGCTCCGCGCCCGCTGGCCTGGCTCGCCACGTTTTCGCAGTAGCACCCAGAGTCCCGGGGCCTGGGCGTGATAGCGGAGGACTGTAGAGAGGCATTTTTCTCGCCCGCCGGGGCTGGCGTGGCTAGTGCCGTCCACCGCTGGCGGCCGCGCCGAAGACATCGAAATATATCGAGCCCTTTAGAAGATGTGGCGTACTGCGCGTTTAAAGGGATGCTGAACCGATATCTGAAGTTGCCGAAATAAGCCCCGGACAAGCTCCCCGGGACCGCACTATACCTAAAAATGCTATTCATGTAAAGGGATGGAGATCGGATTATTATATTTCTTGGAATGACGACCGCTGATTGAGCCAGAAGCGCCAGAAGCCTCCGATGCGCGCGAGGCCCTCTGGGATTACTCGCAACGGAACTGACGTCAACAAACAGCAACGGAACTGACGTGAACAAGTCGAGCTGCCGACGCGCCACAGCGTGGAAGAAAGTTGCGCTTTGAATAATAGTAGACGGATGCCCGTCGCGTTGGAAGTTTGCCAACTAATCCAGCCAAGTTAGCTGCGCACTATCTGCCAGCCACCCTGCACCCTGCCACCCCCAGTCCATTTCTGCACCTGCGTCGTAGCGACGGCGGCGACTTTGGTCTGTGGCTTTCTCGGAGTTCGGCGATTTCTTTCCCGTCCTGATAATTTGGCCATGACGACGGCGACCACGGAGACTTCGACAGCGCTGATGTTTGATGCCGCCAAGATGCCACTTGCTCGCGACGCTCGCTAGGCCGTTCGGCGCCGCATAGGTGTCGTGTCAAAAACGACATGATGAACACTGTTCGACAAATTTATCAGATAAAATTGCATTTCTTTTAAAAATATATCTCATCGTTTCGGGACGGGGTTCGCACGTCGCATTTCCGTTTCGTCGCGCCACCACGCGGCGTGAGCGCACGCCGGAGCCAACGAGGTAGGTTGGAGCCAACCGAGCCAACTTTGATGGCTCACCATAGCCGCGTTCTGCGTACTACAAGTTTGTTGTCGTCACGAAACGAGCTTTAAAAAAACTCACCAGGTGCACCTTAGAATATTTATTTACATAAATCATATAATTTAGACTACTTTATTGTTTCAAGTACCGTCATTTAAGAGCCATTCGTGTGCTGTAAATATCAAAACGACAAAGAATTTTGATTCTGTTTTTCAGTTCAGCATCCCTTTAACGGCTACGAGCAGTTCGCTCATTTTCAAGGCTATAGTCACGCGCTACAAGATCGAACATATATTTCGTTAGACCTTCTTCACTTACGCAGTCATTATGCGGTTCAGCCTGTGTCGTTTAATGATCACGCGGTGGCTATGTTCACACTAAGAAACATAGCAAAGTAAAAAAAAAAAAAAGGTTGGTCACTGTGGAAGCCAAAATGCAGTCTTGTCAAGTTTGAAGAGTTTAGAGCTTCCGTCAAAGATTCTTTTCAGACTTCACACGAAAGTAAATAAGGAGCGGGAAAGAGGGGGGGGGGGGGGGGGGGAGGTGGGAGCATGTGAAATAGAGGCTAAAATTAACGCCATTTAAAAAGAAATAAAATGACCCCTAAGTGCGAATCGAACACAATTGTAATCGAATAAAACTTAGATCCCGGCGACTTATAGCAGGAAATAAGGAACATAATGGACTAACTGGAAGTTACAGATGCTGAAACATACAAGGGGCCGTTTTGTCGGCACAATCCTAAAAAGCTTTGGTGGAGTGAAACACCAACTACCCGTGCACTCGGCGACTAAATGAGATGCGCGCCGCAAAATGAGATAAAACAAAATTGGTACCGTAACACAGTCACACGCAAAAAGAAAGCAATCGAGCGCGCATTTGTTGGGCTTTATCGCGATCTTCTTGGGTAGAGCACACCAGTAGGGGAGTGTTTCTATTCAGAATTTTTGTCGTTGATGACCACACTTGACGAACATATTCCTGAGAGTTTAGAGACGCCGATTAGCGATCACAAACTTCAAATAGATATTGACAAACTGACAGGAAAGACGCCGTACCAAATAGTCTTGTCGGCGAATTTAAAAAAAAAGTTTAATACGAGGTAACGCATGTTGTTTATAAAGTGCTAACCGAGGCGTATGAAAACATCAGATTACCGCAGTTATTAAAAAAAAGAACACATTCTGTCTTTATTCAAAGGTCCGACGGCCGAGTTAAACCTTTGTTCGCTGCTTCCCACAGAAGCTTACGAAATGTAGATTATAACATTTATCTTAAAGTTTTAGCCTAACGGTTACTGAGAGTCATTGAATGCCTAAAAGGATAGCACAAGACTTCTGGCATAAAGGGCCGAATAATTGGCCCTTGCGTACATTTTGCGATAAGAATTTTGGAACGTTGTTACGCTTTCGAAGGCCGAGTTGCAATGTAGCAGCTCCACCTAGAGAAAGCTTTTGACCGTGTGTCAAATCAGGTGCTTGTTCGTATCTGGAACATGCGAGTGTTGGTTCTGTTATATCCATTGGTGTAGAAATATCGTACGCTGGTTGTTCTACACGCTTAATAGTGAGCAAAAGTGTAAGTGAAACCGTCAAAGTTCGTTCCTCTGTGCTCACAAAGTTACACTTGATCGCTCTTACGTTTTGTCGTTTTCTTAGAACCTCTTTTTTAAGGCTCATAAAAATGAGAATATTCAAACTTTCGAGCTACACTGTAGCGAAGTGGCAGTCCTTTCCTACGCAGATGATATTGCCGTTATTTTGTGTTGATCAAGATTTTTTCCACGAAGTAGTCAGCACTGCTCCGTCTTATTGTTCAAAAATGGGGTAGCTTAATCAATGGTGAAACCCTAGTGAGAAAGCCATTTTTATAAGAAATTTATTGTGTCCAATAAACACATATAAATTTTACAATATATATATATATATATATATATAATATAATAAAAGAACCATATCAGAACTATATAAAATATATAAAAACATATAAGAACCATATAAGAAATTTATAAGAAACTTCTCACTTGTTTTATATGGGTCTTATATATTCTTATATATCTTATATAGTTATTATATAGTTCTTATATGGTTCTTGTATGTTCTTATATATCTTCTATGATTCATATGTGTTTATTGAACACGAACATTTCTCATACAAATTAATTTTTTTCCATAGGGGATGCACAGGTTCTGGCATAAAAACTGGAACGCTCCACAGATTTTTTTAAAGATATTCAGTGGACGACTTTGTTGGTAAGGTACCTCGGCGTGCCGCTAGATCATTACCAAGATACTGCGCCATATTGTAACGATGTGATAGAGAGGATGACAACAAAAGCGGAAAATTGAAAGGGTCTGGATTTTTCTATCCTATGTTTGTGCGTGTCACTGTCTGTTACCTTTTTTTTTAAAAAAAAACATAACATGTTGCATTGTTTCTCCATGTCGCGTATGAACGGGCAGAGGCGACACAGAATGTTCGTTTTCTTCACCTGAAGTTCAGCCTGGGAGCGCTCAGCTCGTGCGAACTTGTTTCAGTAGCTTCGACAGGGTGGACCAAGCTTGTCTCACTCTTTTATTCGGCAACTTGTATCTAAGCTTATCTTTCTGTGTGAACAAGAAGTTTTATTTTTGCGCAGTGTTATTCATGTTCACTTACGAGACTTGTTTTCCAAGTTTGTAGTGTCGTCAAGTAACGTCAGGTGCTTGAGTGTTCGGAGTTATTTGCGTGAAGGGGTGCTTTCAGCCCAGTCGCTAATATTGCATTTTTTAGAGTGTTTTGCTTCCGTGTCACAAGCAAATACTGCATGAGGACTTTGTGGGTGTTTTAATGCCAACCCCCCTGTACAGGTTTTTATACCTTAATTTTACGTTTTGAAAAGTGTAAACAAAATGCCGTAAAACCCACCATTATTTTTTTTCTTTAAATCACAATAGATGCGCTAAGTTGATTAGATGAGATAAAAAGAAAACAATTTCTTGGGTTGTCTTTGCAGGGCCGGTGTACATGTAATACAACTGTACGATTTCTTAAACAATGTAAAAAGAAATACCACAATGATGCAAAGATTTCTTAAGCAAAGTTAAAGAAAGCGAATCAAAGTGCTTATCCATATTATTACATGTTTTGTCATTACATCTATGCGTGGACCACACCACACCACGGACAACGATCGCGGAAGGTCACTTCTTCCAAACCAAGAATACACATGCTCTACAAATACCAAGACGGAATAGGTGAGCATTACAGCAGTTACATCAAAATTAGGCCAGACCATCACACTACCGGAAGCCATTAGCAACACTGTCTTCACGCATACACCAACACGCTCGCGTACGCAAACAGCCATGCAAACAAGCGTCGCTGCAGACCTCAAGCTGAACACATCAGAAAGAAAGACTCCAAAGAGAAACACCCCGCTCCTGAAGTCTGCGCGTCAGGTCAGACACAAATGACTATTACAGCAAAGGGGCGTGTCGAGCTAAAACCATCTGCAGAAAATTTCTGAATTTCTGAAAGCGATAAAATTACTAGAAAAACAAACAATATACAGATCGCACTTGCAAACATACATTTAACACACCCAGCATTCAAAGCAACACCTTCCCTCGGCACATTCCCCAGCACCTGGCAAAACTTTGGGAAATCACCCTAAATAACGCCTTTTTGTCTTTACTTGATATTCTAAAACAATACTGCACGGAAAGACTTAAGTATTTTCGACAACAGATCAACTCTATTCATTTAAATTCTTTTGTAAGAGGAACACCTTAACACAAATGCTGCTTAGCCATCCAACAAACAATATTCTAAGCACGACACTAAACTATTATGATTAGCGAAATCCAGCTATGACGTAGTCACACCTGAGCTGATGTCGGACCTGCAAGGAACTTCCGACCTCAGTGTTTCCATGGCATCAAAACACACAGATATCGCGACCATAGAAGCCACAATTGAGTGTTAGTCAGAAGCGGAACAGAATATAGTGGATATCTCTAAATCTCTGCTGCAGACTGACATAGGCATCTTTAGCACCAGCCTCACATTATGTCCAACGATCAACATATTTACAAATACCAGCTGCACGAAGACATCACAGAATGCTGAGACGAATGAGAAGGAAGAAATACCTCGCAGATACAAACGAGCTTGACAATTGGACACTGCATGAACTCAGGGTATCCTCGTCATGAACACAGAAGCAAAGCAAACACCAGAATTAAATCTCTATTTCAAGCTGGTTCCAAAAGATGTGGCGCAGAACACAAAACGTGCAAAGGGACCCTACAACACGATTGAGCAACAGAAAAATACGTTATGAGACTTAAATTAACGCACTGACATCGTTATAAAACCTGCAGATAGGGAAGGTACGATTGTAGTTTGGCTCGTTGATAAGTACATTGAGGAAGCCTACCGGACCTAAATCAGGCCCTTTACTTCCAGTTTGTTAATAGTGATCCAAAATTACGACTCAGTAACGAAATAACCAAAGAACTAAAACAGTTGGGGAGAGGGAGGGGGCAAGGTCTCCCTAAAAATACCTTCAAATAGTCAAGGCACACCTTATTTATTTAGGATCATAAAAGACTTGATAGCGACCGACACATTTCCAGAAAGCTCCATCCTTCTAACGCTGGCTGTTGCAGCACTTTACATAAATGTTCCGATAGATGACGCATAACGTTTTGTTAAAATTTAATAGTTTTTACAACCTATCAAGGGATGAGAACATATTTACCGGTTATCAAGAAAGTACTTCTCTAGACAATTTCCCTTAAACAACAAACTTACATCCGCTAAGTTGACGATATAATAATATTTTGGGAACATGGACAGGAAAAATTAAATCACTTCGTATCATATCTAAACAACGCGCATCCCACCATTAAGTTTGCCTGCGAACAGTCAAAAATCGCACTTAACTTTTTGGACAGCACTAACACTCTTTGAAATGGTAACCGTATATCCACATGTTTTAAGAAGCAGATCGATTGGCGGCAGTAGCTCGATTTTAAGACTCTGTTCGTCCAAGGCATTGTAGGGATTCAATATTTAATGACCAGACAACAGGACTCCATAGACTTTGCATAGATGATTCGGATTACGTAGTAAAGCTAAATTATCTGAAGACGATTTTGAGAAACAGGAATCATCCCCATCAATTGCTAGACAAAGCTCACGGTAAAGCGTCCAATCTAAAACGCTCAGAAGCAATGGCTAAACGTCAAAAGCAAGATAATAATTCCATTCTATCTCTAGTAACCAAATCATCAAACGTGTTACCTAATAATAACATCTTACGCAAATACCGCCCAATACTCACAAGAAATGATCACCTCAAACGAATCATCCCGCAATACCCTTATGTGACCTACAAAAACAAAAACCGCTAACCTCCGATATCTACTACTTCATGCTAAAATTCAGAACCACCCTATCCCACAGACCAAGCCCTGAGGTCGGGTAGATGCAAAACAAGCAAGCATCTAGAAACACAAAACACGGTAGCGAGCACCACCTCATATTAAGTCCACAAGATAAATACTTGCTTCTTATGCCAATCATCCAACCTAGTTTACTGCCTTGAATGTGTAACTTGTAACAAACAGTACATCGGAGAAACTGATCAACAGATGAATATGCGGCTTTCAGAGCACAGGACAGACACGGTTACTAATCTTCCAAGAGCCGTAGCGGTCCTCTTTAACGAGCCAGAACACGCTTTTGAGACGCTCAAGTTGTACATAATGCCGACTAACTTCAACTCCTCCCGCGGCAGAAAACACGCCGATTCCTACGTTATACATTAGTTTAATTCCTTACAGCCGTTCGGAATGAATGTATCGTGTGGAAACCTAGAGTCTCTAAAGACGTGTACCTCTTAGGATATACAATTAACAGTGCCCCACATTAAATTACTGTATCAGCTCACCGCTCCCTCATCTTTCTTACCTCTTTTTTATTGCATTTTTTTATCCGATACAGACAAGAAATAGGCATTCGTCTTATCTACAAAAGAAACGCTGGCCGCAATGACCTCATTTCACAGCGGTATTATTATCATCCGACGCTTTCCACCCGAATCCAATACATTTTTTTTTTAACTTCGAAAGCATGACATGTTTTATCACGCGAAAATATGGCGTCGTCAGCGGCGTTAGCGAGCGATGGTACCAAAAATGGCTGAAGGCGCGAAGAGTAGAAACACGTCAAAAATGCTCATATTGCCGTCAGATGTTTCAGGGAGGTTCCTGTAAACAAAGTAAAATGATGGGTGTGAAAACAAATCTGGTACATTTCGGTCTGAGTGGGAATCGAAACCGGGCCTTCGGTGAGCGAGACAGGCACGTTTCCCGACGCCACGGTGGCTCCAGGGTTCCGGCTGACTAAAGGTGTGCCCAGTGCGTGTGTTATTTTACTGCAGCCAATGTATCCACGAAAACACACACACACACGCACCGAATCAGCAGAAATAACTTTAATGCATGTCGAAAACATCAGTCAAAAACATATTACCAAAGGGACTATAATGATTTGGCATTTCCACACGTAAGCTGTCTTAGGTGTCTCTGCCGAACATTTTTACTAAAGCTACAAGTGTGATAAGTCACAAAACATCTAAAGGTCACTTCGCTGGCCTTGGCGCTCTTCTTCCAGGGTGGTATTGCCATCCTTCCAAACAATAACCAGCGTCTTTTGAACAGATAATCCAGTTTGATTTCTTTGCCAAACTTTGAACGTAAACATCATTGACAGAAATCTGTCAGCTTAGGAAAATAATAGACTAACTAAAATTTGAAACTCTAACCAAAGTTAAATAAAAACAAACTTCCCCGACGTTTAGGGACCAGCTCGGTTTCTTGGTCACGGGTGACTGGGGGTAGGACGAAGAAGGGAGCCGCTTATGTTGCCCGGCTGGGATTGCTGCTTCCAGAATTTTCCATGAAGCGACGAAGCCCTGACACATAGACGCTTGAGAGAGTGCCCGACAACCTATTGATGTTATTTTTGTTGTATGAATCTAGCAGGATTATAGGTGCAGATGTTGACGCCAGTGTCGTTCTGTGCCCAGGATCTCGTTTTTGTCGAAGGTCACGCTATGTCCCAGTTTCACTGCGTGTTCAGCAAGGGCACTAGCTAGGACGTCGTTCTTCACGTCGTTATTGGAACAACAGTGGCGCAAATCTCTGCACCTAGAATCCTCGTACATCTAGAAAACAAAATATAACATCAAAAGGTCGTCGGGCACTCTCCCTAGCGTCTTTCTGTGAGGGCTTCGTCGCTTCGTAGAAAAACCCGGACGGAGCAATCCCCACCGGCCTACATAAGCGGCTTCCTCCTCTGTCCAACCCACAGTCACCCGTGACCAAGAGATAGAGCTGGTCCCTAAACGCCGGAGAATTTATTTTTATTAAACAATCATGGGAGTTTCAATTTGCGTATTTTACAAAAACTGCAACCGGAATCCGTCAAGGTCGCAAATCCACCCAGAATTGTTTTCTCCCTTATTTTTACCTCTCGATCCCTTTCCCGACAGCGGTACCTCCTCGCCCACGACTCTCCCACATATAGGCCTTCTCTCCCCTACGCACTATATATTCCTGTGAAAAATAATGAAAAGGCCCCCTGGGCCGGTTTGCTCATCTTGAGGCCGCGGCTGCGGCTGCGGCCAAGAGGGATTTTTCTGTCACGTGACCAGCTCCTTGGGGACAACGAAGTACCTAGCGTCCCTGCCTAATGGCGGAGAAATCCGTATCTCTTCAAGCACAAAAGCTTAATTTCGCTGGTAGAAACTGACTGCAGGAACTTTCAACTGGAGTCCAATTGACCGTCCCTTTATACTGTAGGAGCGGCAGGTGAAGTTCCGGCCAGGGAGGGTAAATATGAGCCAAAATAAAGAAAAAACCACGCAAGATAAAAGCGATTGCAGTACATTTATATACCTCCGCCAGCGCCGGCGCCTTGCGCCTTCTGTTGTGGTCGAGAGGTTAGAGCGTCGGTACTTCTCGTCGCGGCGTGAAAGTTCCGGGTTCAAATCGCGCTAGTAACTTTTTTTTTTTGCGTAATTTTGCGCGTGTCTCACTTTTTAATTGTGATCCTTTTTACGAATCCTCCACTTACACTACTGCGCCTTACACTGTTTTTACTGTTCAATTGAAACACCGGGAAGAAAAAAAAAAGATCAAGGCTAGTTAACGCGCTAATCCAATCGTTTCATAATGTTCATTAAAAGGAAACCAAGGTAACAACATCGGTATGGCTTTCACACCAACGGAGCTGAAACCAGCATCCTTTCCCCAGCAACTACGTTTTTATGTGTTTTTAAATATACAACGATCTTGCTACGACTCCTTTCAATAACAGTAAACGCCTATTTAGTACTAATAAAAACTGCAGTTGTGACAATTAAATAAAAACAAAAAACAATTTCCACAAAATAAGCAAAAAGAGAAAAAGACTAGCAGCTGTGGATGCATTGATTGAGCGAAATCCTACAGGCAAGGCAGCAAGTCAAACATCTGAGAAAGTAGTAAAACCGAAATAAAAGAGATCATACTTTCACTTGCATGGAATGTGATAAAAGGTATATTTTTACTCTTTACATTTTGCTGTGGCAATTGTTTTGTAATATTAACACATTTCTTGTTGAATTTTAGTTAGAATAGCAGACGATCACAACCGAATGCAAAGATGAATCAGGCGTCGACATCGCAAACCATCTCTCTAACGCAAACACCTAAAATGACTTTGGATCAACAAATGGAATTAATTAGAGCAGTTGGAAAACGGAAACAACAAATTCTAGAGAAATGCAGCAGCACAGTTACCTGGCGAACGAAGAGACGGGCATGGGGAGATATTGTGAACTTTCCGTAAAGTGTACGGCAGATGCAAGAGGCGTGGCGGAAGTTGGTAAAGAAAGCCAGAAACATGTATGCGCTCTTCCGAGGTCATGAACAACGAACTGGTGAGTAAGAACTACCCGCCCAATGATTTTATAGAGCTCATTGGGCCTTGTCTACGTTCTTAGTGGGAGGGCAGTAAAATACTAGAAAGAAAAAAAAAAGAGAGTTTCTGCCGCGATTTGAACCCGGGACTTTCACGCCGTGACGTCAAGTATCGGCGCTCTAACCTCTCGACCACATCAGAAAGCGCGAGACGCCGGCGCTGGCGGAGGTATACAAATATACTGCCACCGCTTTTATCTCGCGTGGTTTTCTCTTTATTTTGGCCCATATTTACACTCCCTGGCCGTAACTTTACCTGCCGCTACTACAGCATAAAGGGGCGGTCAATTGGACTCCAGTTGAAAGTCCCTGCAGTCAGTTTCTGCGAGCGAAATTAGGCTGTTGTGCTTGAAGCGATACGGATTTCTCCGCCATTAGGCAGGGACGCTAGGTACTTCCTTGTCCCCATGGAGCTAGTCACGTGACGGAAAAATCCCTCTTGGCCGCAGCCGCGGCCGCGTCCGCAAGATGAGCAAACCGGCCCTGGGGTCGAAGCTAGGTCTTCTAGTGAAACGTCGGTGTTCTGAGGTTTGCCAGAAGCCCCCTCTTCACGTACTTCTGCCAGCTTCGCTCCCCTTCATGTTTTGTTTTAACTTCACCACTACAAAGATAATTTCCCTTAAAGTACTGAAAGCTGAGCTAAAGTATGCACAGCCTTTTTAGCCCAAATAATAATGATTTTGTTTTATCTGTCCTTCTAATTAAGCGTGACACCTCTTTCATGTGCAAATGGAATGTACTGAAATGAAATATATAACCTTACGCTAAATCTAAGTCATCTAAGTCATTTTCCCACTGTAGCATGTCGGCTTTCTCAATATAAATACAGGTAGTCTAATTCAGGTAGTCTATCATAGGTAGCCCTAGTCAAGCGTTATCAAAGATTTTTCTTGAGACTTCCTTAGATAGACCGACTGAGCTACTTTCCAAAAAACCAGCCAATTAATAGATTACGGACAAGCAGAACAATGGTTAGACATTCCACTTGAACAAGTAGCCAAGTGAAATCACCAAATGGCTGAATGCTCAGTAGTTTATAAACTGCAAACTCGGTATTTTCCACCATACACTAGTTTTATTGCGTCAGTTTCGGTGTAACCGGGATACACATGCACGATAAAGACAGGCATTTCACCATTGCTTCCACATCAATCGTAGTTGGCTTCCCTGAGACTGTGACATTGCACGATCCGATGTCGCATTGCGGTGACCTGGCCGACGGAGAAAAGATATTGCAATAAACACCACAGCACGCGAGATACATGCAGAAGTGGCAACGGTATATTTTGGCTATTCTACTGCAGTGTCAGCTGCATGCTGTTTGAATCTTCTTGTGTTATGCGAAGTTACTGTGAGCAGCATGAGTGACATTAACTATGTAGTGATACCATGATCTAAACTTAGAAGAAACAGCATTTCGAACACCAATGATGTTGAGGAGCGGCGCTAAGACACTGAAAGGTAGGACATAGTTAGGCTTGGATGAATAATTGGTTTGGCTTCAAAGTTCAGAAGGTCAAGAAATTGAAACGGCCAGGGACAGCTTGGGTTTCAAACGCTACGAAGTCACCTAGGCAGTGCGGAAGGCGCTAGCTCCGCCGGGGCTCACTTTTTTGTAATGACGCGCATTGCCTGTCGTCAGCCACTTGTCACTACCTCTAGGTGCTCGAGGAAGATGTGGGCACGTCAGCTCAGAGAGCCAGTAAAGCAGTACCGAAACAAGACACGAAAGGGAACGTGGGCTCATCCAGCATTAACGCCACAGAAGCCTGAGCCAGTTGGGCTTTGAGTGAAGCCTCAGCAGCATGTACAAAGGGGGACCAGACAGGCCTTGAATGTTTGTCGCAAAAAAGTGCCTACCGCATACTGTTGAGTACCAGAAGGTAGAATTTGGGACGTGCTCTTCTCTTGAAGTGAGATTCAGTCACTTTCCATCGTCCCGGGTGTTGCTAGAGGTCTCATGAGATGACAGCCCCGTCACGTTCTTACACAAAGGTACCACGGCAAATGCCACAAACAGCACCAAGAAATTAAGAACGCGTGAAAGCGGCTTATTCACGTTGTTTACATTTTCTATCTCCTATGAGGACGCGGAGCAACCATGTTGTTTTAACTGGTAACCGGCGATTGGAATGGCACAATCACTATACAGGTGGCTAGGCTCCATGACACATGTCCAGGCATGTCAGTCATGAAGATCTTTGCAATCACCGTCTTCCAATGCCTCGGTTTTGACCAATATATTTATTATAATGTAAGGGGATGCAAAACATGTGCCCAGGCCCGTTCAATGCCCCTGGTGCAGGTTCCCATAAGCTGGCTGAAGAGCAAGCAACGCTGAACTTGGCTTGACAGATTATGCCGTACCACCGGAGAATTTCATAATACAGATCGTGGTCTATTCGCACACAAAGTGGATACAAGGGTCGGCCAAGACCACAGTAGAAGCCCAGTGTGACTGAGACACATTTGGTCGATTTGGACAGCCAATTAGACTGGTGTTCCACAAGGGACCCCCAATTAAAAGTGCTGTTTTCAAAGTTTTTACAAACACCACGTTGTATCACCCGCAGTAGAATAGGTAATCAGAGCATTGGATATATGAAATTGAATATGGCATTCGCGAGGTTCCTCTTCGCTGCCTTGGACCCAGGCTTGCAAATACTTACCCTCTGTTGTTAAAGTTCCACTGCTGTGAAACCCTGGCAAAAAATAGGAAGTACTCCTCTGAGCTATTCGGCCAACACATCCGGTCACAGATTGATTTATGTATATATGCTTTCGGAATCGACCCCGCACGAGAGAGGCAACCGTCATTTTGATGCGGGACAAACTGTGTGGGATCTCAGTTTTTGCCAATGACCGCGGCGGATACCTGGAGTTTTCGGCTTAATTGATGGTATATGAATTACAGCAATAGACACCCCAAGAGGATAGCACCAAAAGCAGGCGAATCATGTTTGGACGCAGCTTCTCCACGAGAAAACCGCCCTGCCTGCAGTAATTATTTGATGTGGTTTGTTTGGTGGTTCGACGATCGGGCTGTTATTTGGAAGCGGGTGGCATCCAGGAAGGTCCGCTAGAGCGGCAGGGATGTGGGGTGCCCTGATAAAAGACGAGTAGTGGCCGGGGTCAGTGGCAGCAAGGACCCAGGAGGCGATGTGGAAGAGGTCATTGACACTTATGTTTAAGTTCAATTAATTATGGAGCAGAAAATCAGAAATGAAGAAAACAAATGTCGAAGGACACTCGAGCTCGAACTCGGGCAACGCTTATAAGAGCACGAATAGAACCCGCGACGACGCAATGAACTTGTAAACGCTAATTAATACACTGCCACTGAACTGGGACCCGCTACTAAATTGTAGATTTCAAGAGCTACGTAAAGGCGGGAGACCACCACAATGACGGGTGCGGCCTAGAAATTCAGCCACAGTCTGAGATTGAGAAAAGACTACGAACGACACAGTCACATACCTCTGAACATGTTTACCTTGTTGATCCTCCGTTTCAGTGTTCAATGCAGTCAGATATACGACTAATGTATTTTTCTGAAAAGCTTCACAATAAAACACAAAATAAGGAATATCCTTACCTCATTTTGGCAAACACGTCAAACCAAGTGCACTGTTGATCAGTGGTAGCGGAAGAATGTCAGCTTAGCGAGCTCAGCCAGGCTCAGCTGTCGAGAACCAGTGTTATTGCTCGCGCTGACAAGATTTGTGGACCACAAGTTTGCGCGAATTGCAAAACATGCACACATAATCGTGGTGGATCTTGAAGGATCATTAAAGCTGAAGATGAACGTACTTTATAGTTTTCTTTCAGTTATAAAAGTTAGTGATATCATTTACGACTGCCGGCACATGACTATTTGAGTCGAAAGTGGCACCAGACCGCCTTGTCGTCACCTGTAGAAACGTGGTTGTTCCACAGCGTTTTGGGGTCGTCACTTTTCAACGAAGTTAGTCTCTTTGCCTTTGAGGTAGTGAAAGCCTTCAAAACGCCATTTTAACCACGGCATGTTACCTAGAGTATACTTTAGAATTCCACAGGTTCTTGATTGTTTCGCCAACTTCTCTGTTGTATAACAGCTAAGAAGTACATTTTCACATTTCACATATTGCTTGCCCGTTTGTACTTTTCTACGAAATAGGTTGTGTGTAATAAACTTCGATTGCACATGATAATAAACCCTTCCCTGTTGGAAAATAACACTTCAGGCCTGATGTGCTTAGGAACCCTCTCAGCCCTACAAACCCCTTCATTCCTTCAAACCACTTCAACTTTTCAGTCATTTAAACTTTTCAGCTTTTAAGACCCCCTCAGCACTTCAACCCTTTAAATGCCAGAATGAATGTGAGCAATCGACCACAAATGCAGTTTAAAACGTTATAGGAAATTTATTTATTCACACTTTGCATGCATGTTGTCACTAAAAATTATGATAGGAACCAACGTTTATATAAACCTAGGCATAATCAGCACTAGAAAAAAGGGCTCAGAAAATATGGAGACAACGGAATTCTTTTTCACACAAAAATATATTTTGATGCACTCACAATGGCGCTGAATAAATTCTTGAGATATACACGAGATCAATAAACATAACCGAGCAGGTGCGCCACACGCACACATAAACACTGTCAGTAGCACGTTTAGCGAAAACCACGAAAGCCCAAGCAACATCCGCCGCCATTGAGAAATTCTGAGCAGTCACGGTGTCGTCCCTTGGTGGCGTCAGGGTGGCGTCTACGGTGACTTTTTCTATCGCTGGGTGCTCCTGAAGCCGGACGGACGAAGAGACGCAAGAAACAGGGCACTGAGAGACCTTCGTGATATACACGCCCAGCTGCTTCACTAATAAAGATAGGTCCCATGCATATAACCGAAATCCGACACTGAGCGTCCGCTGGTTTTGCGGATCTAGTTTACGCTCGTTCAGGTATAAACAAATAGGCCGACCAGCTTCTGCCGAAGGCTCTATTTTGACTGGCTAAGAACAGGTTATCTTCAAACAAATAGCAAAAAGAGCCCCTCCCATTTTATCTACGTACCCTCTCTCTTTCGTGCGTGAGGACTGGGCGTCCCTGGGAGTCGGGAAAACACCATATCTCTCTTTATATTTTTTGTCCAGCCCGTTGAACAGATACATAGAACACACAGACAAAGCAGTGAGGTACGGGGGAACGTCTTCTCAATTTCCAACGCTCGTACCGGCCACCCGAAAGAAAAAAATGACCAAGCAGCTTCCTCTACGCATACATCCCGAAGGGCCACGCGATCTTTCCCACAGACCGGTTAAAACGACTTTGATGGGTCCTGTGGTTTGTGGAGACTCAACAACTGACAACCGTTTCGCTGGTGTCTACTCCCGTTCTAGCCCGCGCTCGTCCTGAGCGCGCACTAGCTTGACCCGTCACACGAGCCATCTTTATTCTCTTCCTTTTAAGGGGGATTCAACCGCTATTTATTTGTACCCCTTTCCTCATAGATGGCGCAGAATTTTTCCGGAACAAACGAGTTGCATGCTCGCAGCTGCGCATGCAGGTCGGGCGCTCGAGGTGGGCTCGGGCCACGGGCTGTTCGCCGCCGATCTCGAGCTAGATCTTCTTCGCTCTGCGCCCGTCGCTGCCGGAAGCGGCCAACGGGCGGCACGAGGTACGAGCCAGTGTAGACGTAGATTATAGTGGCTTACATAACGTAAAATACGCTCTGCTTTCCGACTGGATTCGAAGTTCCAACCACGTTCGAAATTATCAAAAGTTCAGGGTGCGGCGGTAGGGCCATTCGGACCACCACATTTGGACGCCTCACAATATTCGAATTCCAAACCTATACGTACCTGAAACCGGGCACGCGAACGTTGGTTTGCAAAAAAAGTTTGTCTATTTTTTAGTGCTCAAATCAGAGCTAGAAAAAGTAAAGAAAAAAAATAAATGCAAATAAAGCGGCAGTTTTGCCTTCCTATGTCGTATATCGGTCTGCTGTCTGCTCTTCGTCTGAATACTGGTTTGCAAAGTCGCCCCCAGGAGGTGTGGAGAACGCAAAACGCCCAGAGAGATGGTGGCGGCGAGCAGGATAACCGCGATAAATAATTATTTTAGCGAAATCAATCAATGAAAATGCAGTTTCAGTTCGCATTTAGAAACAAGAAAACTTATCTCTTCGATAAAAATAAATTCTAATGTAGGCGAATGTTTGCTTTATTTTGTCGTCTGCTATACGTTCGCGTATCTCTGCTGGGCGCGGAAGACGCGTAGAGAGGACCTAAAAATGTAATACAAATTCAGGTTGTCTCGCCCCACCCCCTTATCAAAACAAACAAAAATAACGATAAAAGTTTTTTTATTGCAAAATATAAACTATGCATCGCCGAACGCTGATTTTCCTCCCAAATGTAGCGCCATAGGTTGGAACCAGATGCCAAAGTTTCAGCAATAACCCTTATCTTATGAAGAAGTTAGTGATTTCCTGAAATTTTCATTCGGAAAATGGCGGCAGACCGAGCTCTCGATTACATGGAGATCTATGGCGCATGTCGCCAGTTAACGAAGACGGGCGAAAATGGGCCGCCCCATGTTCCCACTGAAAGTTTAGGAAAATCACGTAACTTTTGCATAAGATAACGGTTAGTGCTGAAACTTTGGCATCTGGTTCGGACCTCTAGCGCTACATTTAGGCGCAGAATGAGCATTCGGTGATGCATAGTTTATTTTTGCGGTAAAAGAAGGTTTTTTTTTCTGGGACACGTTTTAGTGTTTGAGAAAAGAGAACCGTGTTTTTTCGGCCCAGGTAAATAAACTATGCATCACACAAAGCTCAAACGCCGTGAGAACGTGATAGCGGTTGGGAAAGAACTCGGAAGTTTGAGAACATGCCGTTACTTGGATCCAAAGGCAATTGAGAACGACGAAAACTTTCTCTGAACCGTAGTCCACCTAAGCCTAACATCGCCAAAACAAGTAAAGCGGGTATCACATGCAGCGATTCCACGGTCGAAATCGCTGCCGCTAGCGGCGCGGCGCGCGGATCGCGAGGTTTCATTTCACATGAGCGTTTTCTGCCGTTGCGATGGCCAATGTTGCTTGCAGCAAGCAGATCCGATCACTTTAATGGCCTCAGTCACCTCTTCCCAGAGTTTCTCTTTGGTACCATTGTTTCTAAATGTTTTGAGCTGCGCGTCCCAAAGAACCCGACGCTTCGACACTTCACTTATAAGCAGTTCATTCAACTGGGCGCGATACATTTTTTTACTTGTTGGACGATCTGTGTTCGAAAAAACACGTCGATGTCCCTCAGTCCTCGTCGTCTCTTAATTTTCTCACCAGCGCTCGCAGAAGCCGCTTCCTATAGACCTTTCCAAAAAAGAGCGTGTGGCCGGTGCCATTTTGAGCGTTCGTGCGTATGTCGCGTGCTTTCCTCGCTTTACGAAGCGACGAACATGCACGTGCTGGGCTGTGAAGATCGCACGCTGGACTGTGATTTTGTAAACATTGGAAAGGTCTATAGACCTTTCCAAAAACGAGCTTGTGGCCGGTGCCATTTTGAGCGTTCGTGCGTATGGCGCGTGCTTTGCTCGCTTTCCGAAGCGACAAACACGCACGTGCTGGGCTGTGAAGATCGCACGCTGGACTGTGATTTTGTAAACATTGGAAAGGTCTATTAGCGTCTCTTGCGCTCGGTACACTTGGTACTCAGGCGAGGAAAGTAAAAAAGAGCCGCGTGTTTCATTGAGAGAACAAATTCTGAGGAAGGGGACAGCAATTACCCATTTCCATAATATCCTGAACAGTTCTGACGCCACTGCTGAAGCAAAGAAGCTCGACCCGCCGGAAAAAAAGAAACCGCAAAGCAGTCGCTTGCGCACTTTCTCTGCTTGTCGTCTGCTTCAAGAAAGTGAAAATGCCGCCGCCCTATGCGCCAGCTTTCCCGCAATGTTTCTGCTTCTGTCACGTGATTTCCCACCGCGCTGTGAGTGGCCAGCTGGGAACCGCGCCGCTCTGCCGCTGCGGCAGGCCAGAGCGCCACGACGGCAGAAATCGCGCCGCTCTAGGGCCAAAATCGCTGTATATGAAACCCGCTTAAAGGGCCGCCCACACTAGCGAGAAAACGCGAAAACGACTGCGAGAAACCAGGACATCCGTGCTGCTTATATCGCGTGCCAAGATGATTCCTTGAATTGGATTCCATGCTTCATACGAAGCACAGATGTGCCGGTTTCTCGCAGTCGTTTTCGCGTTTTCTCGCTAGTGTGGGTGGCCCTTAAAGGGCCGCCCACACTAGCGAGACGCACGCTCGCCCATAGCTTTGACTGCCTAACTACAAAATTTTATCCACAACTATAACACGCAAAATGGCATTGGGTAGAAGCCCTTCTATTAAATGGTCAAGAGAGAGAGAAAAAAAAAGGAAATGTGTTTTGGAGAGACTTCCAGCGTGGAATTGTCTATATTAGTTTCCAACGTCCACTTTCGCTACCGAATGAAAAAGAAACATGAACATATAAGATCTGCTCCTAGAACAAGGACGCTTTCTTCCAAGCATTCCTCACAGTGAGAGACAGAAGGACGTATAAACCAACATCAGCTACCATAACAAGCTTCCGCTGGGGTTTTTGCATTCCCTGCCGGAAGCCAGCGCTGGACATAGATTGAAGACCAGAGCAGCGTTCCGCTGGGACTCCTCACAGATTGAAGACATCTGTGGCGCTATGGTCACAACCCTACGATCTTGATATTCCTTAGTTCTTGTAGAATCCTTGTTCTTTTTAAATCATATTTTTGTTTATTTTTTTACTCTTTGTCGGGTTTTGTTTTTGCAAACCTCGCCGTGAAGCATGAATATTTTGTTCGAGTAAAGATTTCTTAATGTTTTTTTTCCCCTCTTTTAGTGTGATGCCACTTTATGCAGCGTTTTTAGATCCATCAGTTGAAAAGTTCCACAGAAGAGCCTTGTTCGAAAACGGCTCTTCCCTGTCGCCTGCACGCGAGAAAGTACAAGCGGATAACGATCCTAGCGAAACCGCTCGCACGGCAACAGAAAAGCATCGCTCTTGAAGGACGCTCGTTTTGTGCATCTGATGCGCCAATGCACGAGGCCCGTGCTCCGTGCAGCCATTGGAAGCAAATCTCGGCAGCACTGAAATGAGCGGCTTTTGGAAGTAAATGACAGTGGAGCACTCGCTCGTGGCAACTGTCTTGCACGATTGAGCACCATTGATTTGCGGTGCCTGTAAGGAACGCCAAGCGTGAAGTTTGTCAAGGGGCTTGAGGCGTAGCGAGCGCAGCCGAGCACACGTGTCACGAAAATGAGCCAGGCGTTTCTTGTAGTAGACTTATTCTCTGAATTTGATCTATTGGGGAGGAGATCGAACAGTCGCGCCTCTAGCGGTGCGCTTCAGCTGTGGGGACAACAAACCGTATTTTCTTGTTTGTTTTTGATCCGAGAAATCGAAGATGACGATTCAAAGGCCACTCCTCGTGCGACCAAAGCACTGGTCAGAGCGAAGCGCTCGTGCCCAGACTGTGCTCGGCCAGGTTCAATTTCTTCGTTATGCTGTGTTGGTAAACACCGGGCTGTGGGGACAACAAGCTCGATAAAGCGCCCCCTATAGTTCGATCTCCTGCCCAATAGTTTGAGACAGGCTAATGGCAAATTGCGCTGATAGATTTGGAGCGATCCAAAACCGCGTCATGCTCGCGCGTTTAGAGCAGCGAAAGCTAGCTCGCGTTTGCACAAGCCTAACGATACAAAAAAAACGCTCCGTAACCGCTTTAAATCTTTAATGCGCGCTCCGCATCAATCTCGAGCTTTTTGCCTTTGGTAACACATCGTCGCACGCGCGAGCCGAAGCCCGGGGAAAGGCAACAAACGCGTGTTGGAGGCGGAGCTTCCACTGAATTGTTTGCCTGTCACCGACTACTGGGGAGGAGATTGAACAGTCACGCCTCCAGCGGTGCGCTTCAGCTGTGGAAACAAAACACCGAATTTGTTTGTTTGTTTTTGATCCGAGACTTCGAAGTTGTCGATTCGAAGGCCGCTCCTCTTGCGACCAGTAGCACTGGTCAAGGCGACGAGCTCGTGCCCAGATCGTGCTAGGCGAGGTTAAAGGAGCTGTGCAACGATATTCAATTGGAATGTTTTTCACTTTACACGAGCTTACTGGCACTAGTGGGACTCAAGGATACTCGCATGCAATGCCACTGGCCAAGAAACTCCTTTGTTGCGGTGTAATTTCAAGGACAAAAGCGATCATTTTCATTCAATCTCTCCCTTGCAAAATTCGATGACGTAACGCGGGGATCGCAGTACACCCGTATGACGATATTTGAATGCGGTTCATAGATTGGACCCGAGCATTGCGTGGGCACTCGATTTAGGCTCGTGATAATTGATAGCTCGAGAAGCATTCGAGTAGTGGCCCGTGTCCAATCGCTGCAACGACGACAATAGCCGAGCCATAACAATGTCTGGAACTCAGCGCGTGTCCTGTGCTTTGCCAACCCCAGCGCGTGGCTATGATCAACATTGGCGGCATATAATCGGCTCCAGATCACGTGGCCGCTTGTTCTGGCTGCGAGTTGAGGGCGTGAACGCTGCTCGTTGTTTTTTAATTTTTTTCTGGGACTTCTAATGCGTCGGGTGAAAAACTAAGGCGTGTTTCATAGGTCATTAACGTCAGGGATCCGTTCTAAGCGGTATTTGCGCAAAGTAAAAAAATTGTTGCATAGCCCCTTTAAATTTCTTTGTTGCTGTGTTGGTAAACACCGGGCTGTGGGGACAACAAGCTTGATAAAGCACCCCTTATATACTTCGTCTCACCTTAGCATGGACTAACTGCGAAGGCTGTGCAAGCGCGAGCGGTCAGCCTTGACTGCCTTGACTGGAGCACTCGCTGCACGAGCGCCCGTGGAATCGCCGAGGCTTCATCCGAAGCAACTATAGCTCGCGCTTTTAGCATGCGCGGCTAACAATAGTCCATGCTAAGGTGAGACGAAGTATAGTTTGATCTTTTGCCCAATACACAATTCCAGTATTTACAAGTCCTCAGCCCAGCGTGAGATCTCCTCAGCACAGCATACGCATGTTCGTCGCTTCGCAAAGCGACGATCAAGCGACGAACGCTCCATACGCACGAACACTAAAAATGGAACCGGCCAGGAGCCCTTTTTTGGAAAGGTCTCTTCACAATAGACCTATTAGCGGCGAGATGTTTTGGTGGCGCCCTCCTGTGGTTCCCCCTTGTGACGTCATTACCTTGCAAACAACAAGTTTGATGGTGTTTGTTATTAGCATGGTGGAAGCTTGAAATCATTGCGCTCTCAAAGGAACACTGCCAACACCGTCAAAATTAAGGTTATTTCATTCCTCTTATTTCCGTCGATGATAAATCCCCTTTCCGACGTCATAGTCAGCGTTCGGCCAATCGTGGAAGGCCGACCACAGCGACGCTTTCGGTCGCGCACGGGGCTAATTGCTTAATAGACCGATCTCACCAAGCGTTCCACGCATGTGTGACGCCGCCATAACTGTAGTTCGTAGGAGGCAGACGCCAGTTCATGAGATAGCTCAAGCCAATCGTGCTCTGCTCGCGCAGACCTCCAGCAGGGTTGTCGCGCGTGCAGAAAGACTACCGCTCCCACGATGCATGTTGTCGGCAGCGGTGGCGTACTCAAACTAGCTGTGAGGGGGGGGGGGTTGTTTGTATGTTTATAGACCTTTCAAATGTTTACAAAATCACAGTCCAGCGTGCGATCTTCACAGCCCAGCACGTGCGTGTTCGTCGCTTCGGAAAGCGAGCAAAGCACGCGCCATACGCACGAACGCTCAAAATGGCACCGGCCACAAGCTCGTTTTTGGAAAGGTCTATACAGCCTAGAACTTGGTCTGCCTCAATGGGCGACGAGTCTCCCAGCTGTAGATGAGCAATTTAGCCAGTGCAGTACAACCGCTAGTCTGGGGTCTTTAACGTGCATCACGCAGTAGTGATACACGACCGCACGCCGGTACCTAGCTGTGAGATCGGTGTATTACTCAAGCATCAAGGAGAATGCAGGGATTGGTGTTCCACACGCCGCACGTGCTGGCCTCATCAGTAGTAACGTTTCTAAAGCAAATGCCAAAAACAAAGTGCATCTTTCACGCGCGTTCGTCAACGTTTTATTTTGGTTATTTATTTCGAATATTTTATACAGGGAATGCGTTCCCGTGTGGCGCGTAGAACACCAATCACTGCATTCTCCTTGATGCTTGGGTAATTTAGCAATCGGTCTATTACAAGCATGGAGCCCCGACTGGTGCCCCAAGAGCACGTGCAACGTGCGCATGAAAGTAGCTATAATAAGCTTCCCATTGCACGGGCGTACCCGCACGAGCAGAAGCATGGCGGCGGCCTGTCACTCTGCTCGCAATCTTCTATTAGCGGCGAGTCAGAGCCGTTTATACTGAGAGAGTTTGGCCAATGGGCGGAGCTTGTTGGCCGCTAGAACAAGCGGATTTCGCGGTAACACAATATGGCGTTATTTCTTTGTCTTGTTCATTCCTGAGAAATCGCGTAGAGTTCCTATGAGACAGAGCCACAATATGGCGGACGGAAGTAGTCATCCCCCGGTTGTCAGACTACGCTGCTGTGGTTGTCAGGCTGTCAAAATCTCCTTAAGAAGGCCAAACTCTCTCGGCGAGTGTTTTGGTGGCGCCCTCCTGTGGTTCCCCCTTGTTATGTCATTACCTTGCAAACAACAAGTTCTATGGTGTTTGTTATTAGCATGGTGGAAGCTTGAAACCATTGCGCTCTCAAAGGAACACTGCCAAAACCGTCAAAATTAAAGTTCTTTCATTCCTCTTATTTCCGTCGATGATAAATCCCCTTTCCGACGTCATAGTCAGCGTTCGGCCAATCGTGGAAGGCCGACCACAGCGACGCTTTCGGTCGCGCACGGGGCTAATAGTTACGTTAATGCCGACAACACTCGCTCACGAGAAAAAAATAAAAATGTAAACAAAATGCCGTCGCAGAAGTGTCAGTGCTAAGAGCTCATGCGGGGACACGCTTTTTCACGCGTTCCTGAGCGAAGAATGGAGTAAAAACAAAACAGGTTTTATTTATCTGCACAGCCACGATCTCAAGAAAATAGCCCATACAGCCCCCACTCGTTTGAGAACCAATTTGGGGCACTAATCTTCACGACATCAACGGGCTTAAAAAAAACTAAAAAAGTGACACTGTCATTCAAGCAAAGTGTCCCTCTAGAAACTTAATTATTGTAATTGATTATTTTTCTGATTAATATTTATTATTAAATTATTTTTTATTATTATATTTTTAATATTATTATAAATAGTTATATAAACATTATTATTATTATTATTATTATTATTATTATTATTCAGACATGCGAGTAAAGTGAAAACATATAGAACTTTTTTTTAAAGATTTGTTTTTTTAAGAAAATCTATTTTGATTTAAAACAGTTACATCCTACTTTGATTATTTACTTATAATTACTTATACAGAAGAGATGAGCGCGTGCAGTGCCTGAAGCTAATGTTTTTTTTAAAAAAAATAGTGATTTTTGGCCCGTGTAAATTAATTACGCATCGCGGGAAGCTGAAACTCTGAGAATGTGACGCCAGCAGTTGGAATAGAACGTGAAAGTTTGAGAGCGTGACGTCAACTGGATCAAGATATAAAAAAGGGATAATAAATTTCCTTATGAACGACGTCCACCTTAGCCTAACATTCTAAAAAAGAACTTATGTTTTGGACACTTCTAGGAATTATTTTAAATAACAAAAAAAACTTGCCAGCAAGAAATGAAACACTAGTCTTTTTGTTTGTCTTTTTTCTGCCAAGTATTTCACTTATATAATTGTCACATTCGTCCACAACGTTAGTTCTATTTTTGACGATATTAGACTTAAGTGGACGTCGGCTGATCCACTGCACTATGGCGGAACAACCAACATTGCGGAGCGTGGGAATCTGAATCTTTGGGTGATAATCAGAAATGCTGCAAGCGCAAGTTTCTACCTTTGGTTTGCGCTCCCGCTGCACGAATGCTCTTGCAGCTGAAGTGCACTCGAACACAAAGACCTCACGCTTGTATCCGTAATTGTGCAGGGATTTCATAGCCTTGAACAGAAGTCAAACTTTCGAAAGGGTTTATTAAGCTTGAAAGATGCACTGCGACTCCTGTTTTATATTTTGCACTCCCGTACACTGAAGGAATATTTCCTCCGGACGTCCACTTACTCTACCAAATGAGATGACATGTCCAAATAAGGAGAAGCACAAATATTCCTCCTAGTGGAAGAGGGGAAAGGGACACAAATGGTGGTTGTTTATTGTGCCCTAGTTCCCAAGAGCGACAAAACGAAACACACGACACCGATAAGCTTCAAGCAAATGAAGCAATCAATCCCCGCTCCCGCCCGTTTCGATCTGGATGAGCATTGTACCGGCGTGCGGTCGTGTATCACTACTGCGTGGTGCACGTTAAAAACCACAGGCTAGCGGTTGTACTGCACTGGCTAAATTGCTCATCTACAGCTGATAGACAAGTCAACATTATAAACACTGAAGCGCAAAGGACGAGACACAAGAACGAGAAGGACACTGGACAAGTCACTGCACAAGTCAGCAAAGAAAAGGTCACAGCACAAGTCAGGAAAGAACCGGTCACAGCAGAAGTCAGAAAAGGACGAGGCACAAGCCCCAGAAGGACACAGCAGAATTCACCAGTTGAGGCAGCTAGACCAACTTTAGGCTGTATAATCGTAATTATCAAAGAAACTGCGCCGACTTTACATAACAAGATAAACATCATCATCAACAAAGAAACCTCCAAGCAGGAATGAGCGAAAGAAACTTCAACAGTCCTATTTACGTCCGCGTACACATCGGGGAGGGGCCGCGGTTGGAGTTGCAGGCCGATGAGTCACTCCGGATGAACCATGATTCCACGAACCTGCTTTGAATTTTTTTCGCTCATTCCTGCTTGATGAAGGCTTCATTGATGATGTTTCCCGCATGGTAAACGAAACGTTTAAATAAATTGTTTATCTTGTTATGTAAAGTCGGCGCAGTTTCTTTGATAATCGTGAGTCCGCGTTTTTGGAATATTTTTGCATGTATATACATACTCGAAAACACAAATGAAGCACGCACGCAAAGGAATCTTCGACAGGCTTCTTGTCTCTTGGTGCTTTTGAAGTAAGCACGAGCAATTGCAAGCCTGCCAAAGATACATTCACGCGCGTGAGTCATTTGCTTGAGGATTGTCGGTGTTGGTTGCTTCTACTGGTCACTCTCGTTTGACTTGGGCATGAGTATAGCGATCCCGCAACCGCCCAGAGCGGCAGTGCAACCGGGAGCTCGCGCTGTTATACTCCGAATCATGCTCTGCAACGCGCACCAGGAGCAGTACACTCTCAACAAAAGGGTAGTCGTAGGGTACTACATTTGGGCTAGTCAGAAGCCGTCACAGATATCGCTACCCCCCCCCCCCCCCTTAGTTATACTAACGACCCCATGGGTAGTCACACGGCGCGCAATCAACTGTAGTCACAGTGACCACCCCCAAAAGCAACATGGCAGCAGTGGAGCAATACGAGTAAGGCCTAGCAAGCTGGACTGCTTTTTGCTAAAATACCATTCTCAAGTGCGTACGCCCGTTCCCTGCCTTCCGCGCGCACTAAAGCACTCCAAAACGCGCCTCGAAGCACCGGCACCGCCCCTATTACGAGTAGGGGCAACGATGTTAGGGAGGGCATTCGAGGGGGTTTGTCCGTGACTGCTGTCGTACGGCCGGCTGCATTTACTTCGCGGCCAGAAAACATTCAAAGAAGGAATCGCATAGCGACAAATGGAATGATGTCTTTATTGAACAGAGCATCTGCTTGCTGTGCTTGCCGCAGGGGATCCGGCGTTTTCGGTTGACAGCGGCGAGGCGAAGCATCACCGATTCAAGCGGCGTCGGTTTCAATTTTTCAACGCTCCTGCTCACCTGTTAGCATTCGTTATCCACTTTCAAGTCCCTGGTAATCCTCACCGTGTCTGTCCACGCACTTGGCACTATTCCCCGCACGGAACACCTATTCACCTGGCTATGGGACTAATCCCACTGGGACGAGAGGCCGAGAACCGAATCCTCCGTAGGCTGCTCCGTGGAGCCATGGAACGCCTCCATGTTTTTCACTCAAATAAGTACACAGATAAACGCGCGACTCCTTGAATTGGGCGGCGATACGCGCCACCTAACGGACAGCGCTCAAACTAAAAAAAAAGAAACCAACAGTCTTTGCTTTGAGCGCCTCGCCAGACATGCACGTATGTATATATTCCACACCACACTTCACACATACGCGAGATACAGACACCATAGGATTTTTTACATGAACGTTTTCCCAAACAGCGCAAGGTATAACATGAGATATTGACACTCTACACTCCTTTACACACGACTAGTCGACACCACCAGCCTATAGACCAACTCAACTTGCTGACGTCATACGACCGCGGTGGCGCTGCTGTCGGTACTGCGCATGCGCTAATGCTTCATTCCTCCCAAATTTGGCTTCTGCGCATGCGCAGTGCCCACACCTGTTGTGGGCAAAGCGGGCTTGTTTGTAAACAGTGTGTTGGTTTATATACTGCTGTATTTTCTGTGACCGATTAGGATGGTGACCACTGTCATATTTTGCATAAATACGAAAAGGCTGTGCAAGGTTTACCCGTACATAATATTTTCCTCTACTGCCCTCAGGAAAGCGCTCGTATCTCTAATGTAATCCATTGCAAAATTGAACTGCAGGTTATAAATTAATTTGAATAGTCGCTACACGTCTCGTTTTGATCAGTTTCGTTTTCTTGCTAGCCTACACTTCAAGTATATAGAAGCCTGTTTAATTAATTGTTTTAATTATCGAAACCAATTTCTGCAGTCACAACTTTCTGGACACGCTGATGCATTTTCTTTTCTCTTTTTGCATATCCGAATGACTTCAGCGGCGGTTGAGTACACGTTGAGTACACTGAGCACGCGCAGGTGATTCTAGCGAAGCCCTTCCGCCGGTCCTCCCCGAAGCGTTGTTTCAGTTTTATTCTTTTCGCTACAACTGTTTCTGCTCAAGCGCGTGTCTTTCAAATATGCGTTCTATGCGCTCGCGCGCGCGCCAAGAGGACAGTGCAGAATAGCCGCTTTCGGGCCCGTGCCTTCACCTGCAATGAACGCGAAAGACGTATGCTAAATTATTTAAGCTAAACTATCTAAAACAAATAGCACTTGTATGTTTGCCAACGCCTTATTTTTGGAAATTTACTTGGAATCTTTTATATAGGTAGAAGGAACGCGTGCCGGAAGGCCTGAAATCCTATACCTGTTTTCACCTTAAGAACCGAAGTAAAACAAGTCCGGCTCCTCGCGGAACATTACTAATTTCCCCCTTACGTGGATAATGAAGACATATGTAGGTGAATTTTAGATTAGATATATGTTATATTTTCACTATGTACACGTTCCAAACGTCAAAGGCATCGCTTTTTCCTCCGACAACCGAATCTCGTGAGAACTATTTCGCGCCGCGTAGGAACAATGCGCAAAACGTACTTTTTTCTTAAGGTGAAAACAGGTATAGTGCCCTTCAAAGTACTCCACCTGGGATGACACACACTTGTTTGAAGCATTTTGTATCGAGTATGCTTGATGAAATGTGCCAAATGAGCCAGTGAAGACGAATCATATATCCTGAGACAGAGAAATACTGAAATACAGAGACATGATCCCAGATATTTGTGTACGTTCGTCCTGTCCGGCCTCAGTCGTGGTGTTCAATGCTTCATATTTCACTGCACTTGAAAGCAAAAAAGTTGGGTATGACAAGCGTGCAAGTTCGGCGAAACCGAGGAGGCCATGTGCAACTAATCTGCACGCATAACTGACCGATCACACCTTTAATGAGAGCACGCTCTTTACTCAACCGCACAATAAAAGACGACAAGAGTATCTCGTCCGGCGAAAATTCAAGTCAACACACGCCCGTGCGTAGCTTTCTGTGCTTTTCTAGAGATTTGGTTAAATTCCTCGAGCACGACGCCAGCTGCCAGCTGTTTACTGCTGTACTTGGTAAAACCCGCGACGGAACCAAAAAGGACAACCGCGATACATTTTAACTGCCTCGGGTTTTAGTAGGTGCCTACCAAGGTTGGCTGTACTCTTTGGCAATGCTAGTTTTCTGCCAGTTTATGCGAACTGAGCCACACGCCTGTTTCGACCGGTTCAAATTTGAATAAATGGTAACCAACACACAAAGAAAACAAGTTTCAAGTACTTTTTGAGATTTTTGAAGTCACTTTTAATATTGAACGACTGCAGGCACTTGAATGTTCAATTGAAAAGTTTATAAAACGTGACTACCCCATTCTTGTCACCTGTCAACAGGGTGGCAACGCTCTGTGGCTCAAGCCCAGTGGGTAGTTTAGTAAGCCTGTGGGGTAGTTACAGCCAAAACGCATGATGACTAGGGGAGGGGGGTGCTCACTTTTTCTTAGAGTGTACACCATGGCCGCCGTAGCAAGCGGTAACGCTCTTTTTAAAGGAGCTGTGCTACAATATTCAATTCGAATGTTTGTCACTTTACACGAGCTTACTGCCTCTAGTGGGACTCAAGGATACTCGCATGCAATGCCCCTGGCCAAGGAACTCCTTTGTTGCGGTGTAATTTCAAGGACAAAAGCCATCATTTTCATTCAATCTCTCCTTTGCAAAATTCGATGACGTAACGTGGGGATCGCAGTACACCCGTATGACGATATTTGAATGCGGTTCATAGATTGGACCCGAGCATTGCGTGGGCACTCGATTTGGCTCGTGATAATTGATAGCTCGAGAAGCATTCGGGTAGTGGCCCGTGTCCAATCGCTGCAACGACGACAATAGCGGAGCCATAACAAGGCCTGGAACTCACCGCGTGTCGTGTGCTTTTCCAACCCCAGCGCGTGGCTATGATCAACATTGGCGGCATATAATCGGCTCCAGATCACGTGGCCGCTTGTTCTCGCTTCGAGTTGAGGGCGTGAACGCTGCTCGTTTTTGTTTAATTTTTTTTTTCTGGGACTTCTCTTGCGTGGGGTGAAACACGAACGCGTGTTTCAAAGGTCATTAACGTCAGGGATCCGTTCTAAGCGGTATTTGCGCATAATAAAAAAATTGTTGCATTGCCCCTTTAAGTCCCGTAAACACAGTGGCGTCTGAGTTCGTTTGGGTGTGTTTGACAGCGTTGCGGCTGCGAAAAACCACAATATTCCTGCTTCGTATGTCGCGTGCAAAGCTACCCCTTGAATTGAATTCCACGCTTCGTACAAAGTACAGATGTTCCGGTGAATCGCTTCCGTTTCTCGGCACAGCCGTGTCAAACACACTAAAACGCAACTGAGTGAATGGGCATTCAAACACCCTCTTATGCATGGCATTTATTCTTACTGTTCGTCAAAATCTGGTTTCGGCAGCACTTGCAAGCATCAAACTTTTCCCCTTGTCATCAAGGAACACGACCGCTCTAACTGATGCAACGAATACAACCAAAATATTAGTTTCTAGGTAGATATCTATTTATTTTTTCTCGTAAGCGCACGCGCCACAGAGAGGCATGCAGCCCGTACAATGAATGCCTGCAAGGACCGTCTAGGGGTGATAATGATTATGCAGTGCGATATAATTTGCGGCAGTGATAATGTACATTGAGGCATCACAGCGGATGGGTCTAAGTAGATCGCAGGTATATGTGCCAGCTTCGCAACAAAGTTGCTGAACCTCGGGTCAATCACTAATGGGCACGCTAGTTGTCTTTTTTTTTTTTGCAACGTTTAATAAGTGCAGATTAACGGAGCCATCAATTGTAATTCTGTTGTGTGTATGTTTAGACAGCGGGACGTTTGTCAGCACCGAGGGAGTCTGGTGTCTTCGTTGGAGATGAAAGCCAGTGCCGTATATCGCTGCTGGTCTGACGTCTTTAGCGCGCTTCACGCAACAGTGATACATGGCCGCACGACAGTACTGTGCTCATCCAGATTGAAACGGGCAGGGGCGGGGGATTGAATCCACGATCAGTGGACTTCGCAGCGCGAGCTTTTGCTACTCGTGTTACCTATCCCCGAGCCACCAGCCATCGCGGTCGAATCCGAGCTCGAAAGAAAAATATCAAGAAAATCTTCGTTTCGGGGAATTTAGCTCTAGTGTCGCCATCTGATTTAACACGATGGAAATAAAATTAACAGGGTGATTTTATTTACACAAATACGCAAATACAACAATATTAAGTTTCATAGTCAGGGTCTTAAGATTAGAAGCACTCCTAGTGCGTACGGCCAAGCGTTTTGTCACGTTTGTCTTCTAAATAAGTTTATTTTCAAAAAATGTCTCAAAACGCGCCCAAAAGAGCCAAAACGGTCATACTTCTGTCTTTTATTAAACATCGCCAGCGCTCTCAAGGAAAAATTCAAGGGCCGTACAAGCTTCATTACGTCTTCATAATTAACCTCCAAAAGAATAAATACTCTGGTGCCTTCCTGAAACTCAGGTTTGTGTAGCGAAATTTGCCCATTCAGTGACGAGCGGTTGAATCCCCCTTAAATCCCCACAGATTTCACGGAAAGGATCGGGGTCAGAGCCCACAGACCTCTAAAAAAAGCTATGACAGCTCTCTTATACACCCTTTAGCGATTCTTAGAGGTTTCGTCATGCCCCTTAGAAAACACTGACGAGCATCTCAATCCTCTCAAAACATTTTTGAAGGGTACGTCAAAACATTTAAGAATTCAATGTGACGGATTTACAATAGGGTTGTGTCTGTTTACCTGGCTATTTGCAAACACCAGGACGAGTACATTTTTTACGGGCTTTTCCTCTGCTTTAAATTGGTTTATAAAAGTTTGGGACATCTTATAAAAGTTTCAGATGTCTACCTTCTTGTTTTGTATCAAGATACAAAATAGTGGCGTTATTCAATACGATGTAGTCACAACGAGAAATTTATTTTATGTTTCACATGATTGCGGTAAATAAAAAAAATTCTAGAAGCAGCTATCGCACGATACTAAAGATAACCATAGGAAAAGCTATAGAGTGGTATTGCATGGCGTGTAAAGATAACCATTGGACGAGCTATAGAATAAGCTAAATCAGACCATACAGAAGGCGATATTCGGCTGAGCAAGCCATAGAAAAAAAATTCAGACGGCTAAAAAAAACCAAAGGAAAAGCTAAACATAGCTATAGCGTGCCTGCTAAAGAGAACTATATGAGGAGCCGTATAAACGTTATAGCAAGACCATAAATAAGTTTTGAGATGCTATAACACATCCAAATGAAAAGCGATAGCATACCTGCTAAAGAGAGAGCTATTCGAAAAGCCAAAGGAAATTATAAAACAATTCATACAGAAATCCATAGAGGGCTAAACAAAACCAAAGGAAAAGCTATGCATAACTATATCATGCCTGCTAAAGAGAGCTACAGGAGAAGCCGTATAAAATTATGAAACCAACCATAAAGAAATCTTTAATGGCCTTTCACTGGTTCGAGTTAAAAAACAACAACAACAAAAAAAAACATTGACCAGATTAACAAACAAATTTCTAATTTGAATAGGACCGCCGATAAACCGCTCAGTCCAAGCCCTTGTGACCAAACGTTTTCTTTGTGAGGCGGGATGAAACAAAAAGGAGACGCGCTTATTCTTGCAAACGCAATGGTTTAATTTAGACAAATGAAAAAAAAAAAGCTTTATACTATAAACCACAACCTGCCTTGTTAAGCTTGGTTCACACTGCTTGTGAATTATGCTAAAAAGTCTGCATACAGATTCGAACGCGAGGTCCTTGCGTCGAAAGCCGCATGGCAATGAGTTCAAGGAAAAACTTGGCACGCGACATTGGGACCACGGATATTAGCCCCGTGCGCGACCGAAAGCGTCACTGTGGTCGGCCTTTCACGATTGGCCGAACGCTGACTATGACGTCGTAAAGGGGATTTATCATCGACGGAAATAAGAGGAATGAAAGAACTTTAATTTTGACGGTGTTGGCAGTGTTCCTTTGCGAGCGCAATGGTTTCAAGCTTCCACCATGCTAATAACAAACACCATCGAACTTGTTGTTTGCAAGGTAATGACGTCACAAGGGGGAACCACAGGAGGGCGCCTCCAAAACATCTCGCCGCTAATTGCTGTGACTGCGTTTGCGGTCTGTCTTTTGTATCATGTATGGGCGGTGCGAACTGGTTTTACTGTTTAGGTGATATTTTAAACAGCAACATTGTACATCAAATACTTTGTACGCGTTCGGGTACGTTCAATACATAACAACTACCAAAATAATGACTAGACAGGTGAGGCGGCGAACCTGAGTCCAAAGGTGTCAGAAATGACGCGGCCTCTTGCGTCGCCAGTCGAGACGGAGAAGACCTGGTGTGCTTGGGTGCTCTTGGTGTCGAACAACACTCACCCAGATGTGCACAAACACATCCAATTTGGGAATTTCTTAAACCCTAGGTCGGTTCCTCGACGCTTTCCCCCGCCCCGACGACGCTACCTTGGGGCCCAATGTTGCACGTTTTGGACTCTGACGGCGACTAGGCAGAAGGAAGTGACGTCAACGACAAAGCAAACGCAGATTGGATGTTGACAGAAGAAAACAAAATCAACATCCAATCTGCGTTTGCTGCGTTGCTGACGTCACTTCCTTCTCCCTAGTCGCCGTCGGAGTTCAAAACGTGCAACATAGGGCCCCAGGGGTGCTATGTTGCGCTTTTTTGACTCCCAGGAGACTTGGAAGAAGTAAGTGACGTCAACGACTAGAGCAAACGCAGATTGGATGTTGACAGAAGAAAACAAAATCAACGTCCAATCTGCATTTGCTGCGTTGTTGACGTCACTTCCTTCTCCCTAGTCTCCTGGATGGCTAGGTTGGACATTGTACATGTTCCTTTTAAAAGTACACGGAAGTGACGTCATCACGTTTGATTGGTTGAAAGCAAAAGTGACGTAATTTCCCTAGAAAAATGTAGGCGGAGTCGGCAAAACTGGGCGGAGTCGGCAACCGGACGTGACAACAAAGTGACGTTTCACTTTGTACCGAGTACGTTTCAAAAGGTACTTGCTCGGAAGTAGGTGTCATTGGCAGCTATGTTTTCGGCGGCGAGGCGTCGCCGTCTCGTTAATTCGACTTTTTCTTTAATAGAGCTTTTTTTTCGCCCGAAAGGCTGTATCGTGAACACCGCAATCCATTCGAACTCCCGGAGGAGATTTTCCGCAAGCAGTACCGCCTGCCGAAGAACTTGGTGCGGTGGTTGTGCGACAAACTTCGCGAGGAACCGGAGTTGAGGAGAGTGCGTACCTCGTGGACGGTCATGACTGTGGAGCTTCAAGTGTTGTGTGCACTGCGCTTCTACGCCACGGGGAGCTTCCAAGGCATGGTGACGAGCGACGAACACGTAGCGCGGGACCAAAAGACCGTCAGCGTTGCGGTCCGCGCCGTGTCCGTCGCTATCGTGCGTCGTCTCGGGGTCCAGCGTGGCTGGATCCACTTCCCCGAGACGCCGAGCGAGAGGTTCGACGCGGAGAGGGGCTTCAAGCTGCTCGGCAGGATACCCGGCGTCATCGGTTGCGTGGACGGGACCATGATCTCCATCGTCGGCCCGTCCAAGAACGACCCCACCGTCACGAAGGCGGCATACTGGTGCCGAAAATACTTCTACGCCCTCAACGTGATGGTGGTTAGTACACTCATGTTACGTTATAGTCAAAACGCGTCCCAAATGTGTAGAAAAAAAAAACGTAACGCCGATACGGTGTAAATATGCCGTTTTATGACTGCGGGCTGTGGGGTCTCACGACTGCGCGAGCATCTCTACGTAGCATGTGAGCCGTGAGACGCTTCTCCCAAAAATAATACTTGTCTGTTAAAACGTGCAAGCAAAATAAAATTAAAAAAAATTCGTTTGAAGGTGGTTGTACCTTGCATCCAGGAAGGTGTGTTGACATGCAGGTGTCAGACAAAATAACTTGAAAGGTTCTGGAATTGCGACTGCTTTGTGAACCATAAGTACAATATACTACTTGTGGATTCAGGTGACTACATGTCGATATCTCTCTCACTTTCAGGTGTGTGACGCCGACTGCCGGGTAATGTGCATCGACCCACGGTACCCTGGGTCGGTGCACGACTCCTTCGTGTGGCAATTTTCGTGGCTCCGAAACCGACTTGAGCAAGGGCAGCTGCCACGCGACGGCCGGTTCCTGCTTGGTGAGCATACTGAATTCATTCCTTACGCACACGGTGGCTCCCACTGCTTGAAAGCCACAGTACCACACAAACTGTGCTTGTTGTGAGGCACACAGACACAGTTGCTGGAACTTCTTGAAGTGAGACAACACCCAAAGTTTGGCCATTATTCTCTGTTTATGTCCACATAACTCTCACACTCTGCAGGCTATGAAAATCACACAACACCAATCTCAAGACAGTGATAGACCGCGCAAGTCATGCGACCGCAGTGCAAGTCGCTGTCCGGTTCGGCCCACTCACTGTTACTGTCTGCCTGTACTCTCTTGCTGGTTGGTTTAAAGCTCGTTGAGTCAGTCTGAAGGCAGGCACTTTGCATGAAGTTGGAGCTCTTTCGCTGATCCCTGGGGGCTCGCCTGGTCGCTTTGAAGGTCGTCAGTCTGTCCGGAGTGCGATCCATTCCTCCTTGGCCACTTGGGGCTCGCCGAATCTGTCCTAGGGTCGTCTCTGTCCCACGCTATGGGTTCTTTTCCCAGACCCTACTTCTTCGGTCTCCCTAGCTCCTCCTATTAGACCCTCCGTGTCCCGGCAGGAGCTGACCCCCTTCCAATCTGGCCACCCGCTCTCTTTTCCCCATCTCCAACACCCCCGAGGATTAGGAGAGAGGCTCGTCGAACTGGCACCTTATCCCCCTGCTCGCCAAAGACAAGGCCAGCGTGTTCTGCTTTGCCTGTGCCTGAGGTCACAGCCACACTCCCAAAAGCAACAAAGCATTAGCTTTTGTCTGTCGGATGCCAGGGCCTAATAATGCACTTGCATACAACACAGCACCCCTAAGGAATCGAGCACACATCCCATATGACCCACCAGGAAAACACATAGTTGCATGAAATAACAGGGAGTGTGTAGGCAAGCTAGTGCTAATTATTCATAATGTAAGCTGATACTGTAGTCCAGAAATATTAACAAACTTTTAAGTCACACTGACACTACATTATAATTGACATAGTTGCAAACAGCTTTTTTTGCTGTTTTCTTGCCTTTCATTTTAAAAAGAAAAGAATGTAATATGTTCCGTCCTCTACATGTGCAGGTGACAGCGGCTACCCCTTGGAGCCTTGGCTCATCACCCCTGTCCCCGGGAACCACGCGACCTCCACCCCTAGCGGCCGGTTTAATAAGGCGCAATCCTCGGTCAGGTCTGTTGTGGAGCGCTGCATCAGGCTGTTGAAAAACAGATTCCGGTGTCTGCAAAGGCACCGGGCTCTGTATTACCACCCTTCAACAGCCACTGCCATTATTTCGGCATGTGCAGTGCTTCACAACATCTGCCTTGCATCGAACGAGCCAGAACCGGAGTCAGACTCCGACCCTGAAGTGTCAGAGTTGGAGTCTGAGCCGAGCTCGGACGGTTCTGAGCCGAGCTCGGAGGGGTCAGCGTTGGCTCCCGAGAGGCTGGCTCCTGCCGGCCCTCCGGTCGGCCTTCCGGTCGGCCTCTCGGACAGGGGAAAGGCTCTGAGGCAGCGCCTTGTCGCCCGGTTAGGAACCCGCCGCAGACGTGCCCGTGCGGAGCGCCACACGCAAGGAGTCCGCCGCCACGACGGTGGTCCCGACCACCAGGGACACCGTCGGGAAGCCCCTCAGCGCCCTCGACAGGGTGGTGCCCAGCATGGACGCCGCCGGCGACGGGGAACCTCTCGCCACCACGACTGAGGTCCTGACCACCAAGGACCCCGTCAGCATCCTTGCCCTCAGTGAAGCCCTCCCCGTGGAAGCCGTAAAGTGCACAGTACGCTTCCTGCTCCACAGTCATGGCCGTCCATAAGCTACGCACTCTCTTCAGCTCCTACACCTTGTGAAGTTCGTCGCACAGCCAGCGTGCTGCCTCCGGATACGTGTGGAGTGCATAGCGGTGATATCGATACAGCCTTTTTTATTTTATGAGCAGAAGGCATGAGACGCAGTGGACAGT
This sequence comes from Ixodes persulcatus, assembly GCA_013358835.2. NCBI lineage: Eukaryota > Metazoa > Arthropoda > Arachnida > Ixodida > Ixodidae > Ixodes > Ixodes persulcatus. The sequence continues at coordinate 76,259 of JABSTQ010001806.1, read as the reverse complement.
GACAGAAAAGGTTTGGAGGTTTAGTTGCCAGACCAACAGGTCATCTGGCTTGCCCCTGCAAAGAACTGAGAATTAATTCTGACTACCTCTAGAAAGAAATGTTTGCTTTTGCAGAGATTGATTTCTTAGTTGTTGATTGAACCAGGGATATTGTTGTCGTAAGCATTGTTTCATTTTACGAATGCTTCAAAGCGTCGTGCCTTCTGCTCCATTTTACTATCTCTTTTATGGCACTTCATCAAAGTTAGGTGATTGTGGTATCTCAAGACAGTGCACAGGTAGTTTGTTTTGAAAATTGCTTTATTTCTTAAAGAAAAACTTGTAATTTCATAAATAAAAGTGTGATAACATGGACGGTATTATTTATTTCTCGGAAGTAGAACTGAGCATAGACTGGAGCCATGTAAAAATGGGCAATCTGAAGTATATATCACAGATGTTTTGTTGAATATTCTCGTCTTATTTGAGCACAATAGTTAAATCTCGAAAGGACACAAAACAATTCTCCGACTAGCATACCACCATATAAACATTCGACCACGCTGGAGGAAGTATCACAGATGTTGCTCTAAACATTCTTATTTGAGCGCAGCAATAGCAAATTCTCGAAAGATAAAAAAATTCTTTCTGACTAGATATGCACCGTATAAACACTGGGTCATTCTGAAGACATATATCACATGTTTTAAGGACACTATGAAGCACATAGTCTCTAGATTGCATTTCGTCAGACATATGATAATGATACACATAAAAAGCATAAAGGCCAAGTTCCTTGCTTAGGTAAGACAAAATAAATGTAGCTGCTATTGCAACCCATGACTAGACTGCAGGCCTCTTAAGTTCTCAATGAAAAATTCCTTGACACCGGACAGGAATGAAAGAACACTTCCTATAGTTAGCGACGGGTTAAGAATGAAGTGGAGGCTCGTCCCACCTGTTTCCACTTCAGCAGAGCAAAGGCTGGAGGGGATCTTGCTTCCCCTCCACTGTTCGCTCTACTAAAGTGCAAAGAGGTGGGAGAAGCTTTCACTTCACTGTTAACGTGTCGCTGTTCGTCAAACACGAGACATGGCTTGCTTGAGCATAAATCCGTCTGTTGCCCAGCCAATATTTTCTACTTGTTTCGCAGGTCTTAGCCAAGGAAAATGGACAAACCCAGCTCTTGGCGATTGCTGTAATCTGACTATTGCACCAATCTCAAAGGCAGCAAACTTAAACAGCCGGCTTGGCATGTGCGAGAAATAAATAAGTAAATAAAAGGCAGCAAAATTAAACAGCCGGCTTGGCATGTGTAAATAAATAAGTAAATAAAAAGCAGCATAAGCAGCAAAATTAAACGGCCGGCTTGGCATGTGTAAATAAATAATTAAATAAATTTAAAGTTCGGTGTCGGGGGGGGGGGGGGGGGGGGGGGGGGGGGGCTGTGGCCAGGGCTGCGACCAGCGCTGCGGCCAGGGCTGCGGCCGGAGGTGCGGGGTGGGCCGGGGCCGGGGCTGCAGGGTTCAGCGCTGCAGCCAGGGCTGCGGCCAGGGCTGCGGAAAGGGCTGCGGCCGGAGGAGCGGGGTGGGCCGGGGCCGGGGCTGCGGGGTTCAGGGCAGCGGCCGGAACAGCGGGGTGAGCCGGGGCTGTGGGGTGGGCCGGGGCTGCGGGGTGGGCCAGGGCTGCGGGGTGGGCCAGGGCTGCGGGGTGGGCCGGGGCTGCGGGGTGGGCGGGGGCTGCGGGGTGGGCCGGGGCTGCGGGTTGCTCCAGCGCCCTGCTGGCCAGCAGGAGGAGCAGTTGGACCAGGGTGCTGTGGGTGTTTTCGAGCCCCGAGGCCGTCCTGTCGAGGTTACTGCAGATCCGTTCCGGGACCTCCAGGAGCTGAAATGGCAAATGAGTTTCATTAACATTGGGCAGCACATTTCCACACACCCACAGTATGCCAAGATCTTGCTCATGACACAACTCTGTTTCATTCTGCACCATTGTGGACATGCACTGCTTTCTGTGGCCTCGTGGCAGCACCTTGGTCTGAAACTTGTTAATTGTAAGTGCGCGTAAGGTTTAGTTTGAGCCTGTACCCGGCCTCGGAACTCCCTCTCCTCTGCAGCCTGGTCTGTGTTCTGCTGCAGCAGCAGGGCCTGCTGCTCCACGGCCTGGATGGCAGCCGCGTCGTGCCGCTCCTGCCAAGACTGCCGGGGGGGGGGGGGGGGGGGGGGGGGCGCGAGGCACGGTGGGCCGCACCCACGGCCCCTGGCCTGGCATTGCGTCTGCCAGGAAACAGAGTATAGGTGATGATGGTGCTCATACCTGCACCACTGATGATAGGTCCCAGTTGCCCTAGCAAGAGAGCTTACCTCGTGAGGTGGAGGGCACCGGCTCGGCTGCCATCTGGTGCCTGCTGCTGCTTGACCTCTCCTAGAAGGGGAATTTATAACAACTCGTAAGAACACGCTGCCTTGTCTCTGCTTCCCATGTGTTGACCAAAGATTTTGATGAGCATGCATTCTACTCGGGGGAGAACATTTTGAGAATGCCACCTCAGAGGCATTCTCACTTTGTTCTTTTGCCAACGTTTCCAATGAGTACCGGGCAGGGTTGGGCAGAAATACTCGAAAATGTATTTAAAATACAAATACTGGGATACATTAAAATAGTAGCCAAAATACTGATACTAAAATACATCTGTAAAAATGTATCGCGATACGTATCGGAAATACATTGTAAATAGAGGCAAAAAGTATTTGGAAATACAAATACAGGAATACATTTTAGGGAGGGCAGAAATACAAATACAGAAATACTGATACTGCAATACATTTTTCACATTTGTTAGAGACGCCAACTGAGATGAAGCTTGAAGTGGAAGTTTTTGATCCCCAAATTACTTTCCCGTATACAGGCATGGCACTTTGCCTTGAAGGTAGTGGTTTCGGGCGACGAGAAATCTTCAATGGGGTAAAAAAAAACGTTCCATCAAGGACTGATCGCCGTTCCTTCCCTGACATCCTGTCTGCCTGACGAGGAATGCGAAAAGACTTCGACTTCTAAATAAATTATGTCACCCTGATTCCCATCAAAACATCACCACGCCCCTCTCCGATAAGGATGTTTCTGCCAACATAAATCACATGACGTAACGGTGGAATGAACTGGTATTCTTTATCTGCAGGTGTGGCCTTGAACATGAAACTTTACCACGCTGCTGTTTGAAAGTACAATACGTACTTCCGTTGTAGGTTACATCGTTGAAGATCATGCATTTGGAATTTTCGAGAATAGTGGACCACCTGAAGCATCCTGGAACACGTGTCTCATTTTCTGTTATGGTTGAAAAAACGATACGATGGCATCCCTGTTGTGAACGTCCTTCCTGCAAACCCTCCGCCACCGACGCATGGATTGCAGTCATCAAGTTTCGCTTAGCCTCACGCAAACAGAGACCTCGTGGATTGCGACCTGATATTGCCGACACAGGTGCGAGCTCTCCGAGAAACAGCGCGCTCGAGACGAGTAGCAGGTGTGCGAAGGCTAGGTCGGCACAGCGAGGCCACGTCTGGCCTCCTTCCTGGGTTTCGGATCCCCAGAGCAGTGGGTCACGTTCACGTCTTCTGATGACGTATCCTTGAGCCATGCAGTATTACGGGCGCAGCCGCAGACGCATTCGAATCACGGTGATTTGAATATGTGTGAACTTCACTGCGTGAGTTATCCTACTATTTCAAGTCAACCACCGCCAGGCTCGTGCTCCAACGGACTGGGTGTGACTCAGCTTTGCCGGCTGGGTATACTGCGCACGCTAAGGCAAGAGATATATTTATAAGCGGACATTGAATGCCAGCAAACAATGACTCGAGAAATTCCTACCTAAGGACCTGCGGCAGAAGACGCTCTGACTCCAACCCTGGCACGCCACCTAGTTCGAGTCCCCGACTATGCAACACTTCTCAGAAGAGAGAGGAGGACGCATAGAAAAATAGTTTGCAGAATCGGAAGGAATCTTGGTCAGCATAGAAACAATGCCCCAGCATCTCTCAACCCTGATGCCCTAACAAATAAAAAACAAAATGCGTTCGGTCTTTTTTTTTTTGTGGGGGGGGGGGGGGAGTATTTCTCAAGACATGTAACGAAATACATTTGATCCTGATTGTATCGCGATACAAACAAACATTCCAAAATGTATTTCGATACAGGAATACAGATACTGCTGAAAAAAATGTATCGCGATACAGAAATACAGATACGAAATGTATTTCTGAAATACTATCGCGATACATTTGTATCGCGATACTGCCCAACCCTGGTACCGGGATATATGTCTAGTGCTAGCATATCATTTTCCCAAAAATTACAAGCAAGATACCACAGGGATTTCTGGCAACAGCCAGGGGCCTAGGTGTCAAAAATGACGCATGTCCCTGTTTGAGTGTCAAACATTACATTTCGCCACTACATGGACTGATGTAATGTCTTCCGCTAGAGCTCCTAGTATTTGGAAAAGGCCAACACCTTTCTTAAATGCATTCTCATTGATATTACGCGGTGCAGCGCATTGGTGCCCGCTGCGCTGCACTGTGTTAACATGATGGGAATTGTTGAAGTACGTACCTGCTGGTCGTCCGGTTCGGCGGGGACCCGCACCCCAGGGGCCCCGAACGCCGAATCGGCGCCCACCAGCGTCAGGATCCTGGCCAGGGACGACGCTAGTGGGCACACGGTCGAGCTCCCACCCCCGGTCCTTCTGTTGACAACGAAAACGACTCAATAAATTTTTTTGCACTATCAGCAGACTACAAAGATTACCTTGCGGCCTCGTTCAGAACCGCAGCTCGCTTCCGTGCCTTCATCACGCGACGGGACCAATGCTCCTTCCACTGCTTGGAGCTCTTGGTCGGTGGCCCCAGCGCGTTCAGGCGCCGAGCGAGCTGCTCCCGCAGCCGCTGTTTTTCGTCCCGCGTCAGGGCGGAGGAGAGGTCGGTGGCGTGGCGTGCGAGCGACGGGTGCTCAGTCATGAAGGAGAGTTGCTCCTCCTTCTGAGCAGCCGTCACTCGCGCGCTCCTCGTTGGTTCCGCCGACCCCTCCGCTGCCCCCGGCACCCCCGGCGCCCCCGGCTCCTCGTGGTCCGACATCTTTCTTTGAAGAAGGCGCGAAGAAGGCGCGCATCCCGCATTATATTGGAACAACTTTCTCTCCAATTAACTCTTAAATGTATTGCAAAAGGACACAAAAAAGCGGTGTGTTTTAACAACGCCCAACAGGTTTTTATTGTTTTTCATTTTTTTACCTGTAATAGAACAGATGCGACGGCCAACGACGCACAGGATTGGTTGCCGTTCGTTCACCAAACGCAGGAACTGCTCCCCGCGTCGTAGTAAATCCTACCCCGTATCCCGCGCGTAGGGACGGCTCGGGGAATGTGTAGCTCCTTCCGCTCGTCGGGAGTTGGCTCCGGACGTCGCTCAAACGGGTGACAGATGTCAAGTTTGCGATGACGTAGCGGCGTCAAAAAGGGCGGAACCACCACGTGAGTGTTGCTAGGATACGTTCCTCCTTCCCATTACGTCACTTCCATGTAACTTTTCTCAAATGTCCAACCTAGCGATCCTGGGAGTCCAAAAAGCGCAACATAGCCCCCCAGGTCTCGTCGAACTCGGAGATCCTTGCAGCTCAAGCCCAGTCTTCACTCATACTCTCTCCTTGGCAACATTTCTTTCTTCTGGTCCTCTCGTTATTCCGAAGTTCCATTTTTTCATAAGGACGAGAAAAATCACCAACCGATAGAACGAGAAACAGAATATAAAACACACCTCGCAGCAGGCCCTCCTCCGTGCGTCCCAACAGAGCCCGCTTCTTTCTTTTCTTCAATCCAAAAAACTACAAAACGAGCAGCAAAAAAAAAAAATTCTAATCTGAGCACGTGTCGTTGCAGCTCGTGCGAAAAAAAAAGGGCAATTAGCCCCGAGAGCGAACACAAGCGTCGCTGTGGTCGGCCTTCCACGATTGGCCGAACGCTCACTATGACGTAAGAAAGGGGATTATCATCGACGGAAATAAGAGGAATGAAAGAACTTTAATTTTGACGGTGTTGGAAGTGTTCCTTTAAGAGCGCAATGATTTCAAGCTTCCACCATGCTATTTACAAACACCATCGAACTTGTTGTTTGCAAGGTAATGACGTAACAAGGGGGGACCATAAGAGGGCGCCACCACAACTTCTCGCCGCTAATTGTAACTGAACTCCGCCATTCACTCTCAAACGAAGCAAGGATGAAAAGACGAAGCAGTCGGATTCTGAGACACTCCCCCCCCCCCCCCCCCCCCCCCGCCCCCCTTTTTTTTAAAAACATTCACGTCTCAAAAGAAATCACAAAATTCGACGTACAAAAAATAATATACGTTTATACAGACTTCTTCACCCCCTTCACTCGTTTTCATTTCAGTGGAACTCGACAATCGACTGAGGTAGTCTGATTTTGCCACATATAAAACATTTTCTTAGAGACCTACTTGTGTTTCTCTGGTGTCCGTTCGGCCTCAGCCGAGACCCATTTGTCGTAGCGTCTGCTAAAACCTCCTCTCTCCTGCGAAAATAAGGTGCCTCTCTCCTCTCTCCTTACAGACTCCTGTTTTTGAGCTTAGTGGTCTACAAGGTCGGTCATTTCCGCTAGCTGTCTGTTATTTCGTTCTCTGAAGAAAAACGACATTTTTGACAGAGCGCTCTGAATTAACTCCTTCGTGAGCAGTAAATTCCATAATGGGACATAATCTTTCGCCGTCCCGGACAAGTCGGCCCAATAGTCGAAATGGCTGGACAGCTTCGCTGAATACTGTGTAATTGTACACAGTACATGACGAGGCTGTCCAGCCTTTTCGATCTTTGGGTAGACTTTTCCGGAACGACGGTTTCAGATCCCATGGCACGAGTGCGTAGAAGAAAATTGGGCAATCCACCTCTTTCGAAATCATGGTTCCAGAGTTTCTGGTATGAAAACACATGTTCGCGTTCCATGGATTCACGAGCGGCCATGGCATGCTTTCAAGCGAGATCTCGGGAAAGCGCTCGTGGTGTGCACGCGCGTTCTCTACCCAAAAATTTCGAACCGGTGACTTCGTAAAAAGGTGGATTGCGACTGGACCCCGCGATCGTTTCTCAAATAGAACAAGGTTGGAAAGACAGAACAGTCGAATTTTGTGATATGGGCTGAAAGGAACCAAATGAAAACCTGTAAGCACCTATACCGGGCCGTCTAAAGAGGGCCGTAGAACAGACTATAGAGATGTCTTTAGCTAAGCATAGAAAAACCTTTAGGCTTCTCAATAGCCAGTGGTAGAGTCATATACGTATCCAAAGAGAGTCATAAAATCAACACTAGAAATATCTAAGGACAGCCTCTAAAACGCTGAACAGGATTTTGGCCGGAACGCTAAAGCCGACCGTACAAGGGATATTATGAAACTAAACATTCGAGAGAAATCTCTCTGGTTGGAAAATACAATAATTAAAATACGGCAACCAACTAATTCCTGAACATGTAGAAGCCCTACGTTTCGAACCGACTTGGTTCTTCGTCAGGGGCGACTGTGTCCGTTGAGGAGCGGCGTTTTTCGGTCTTCTTTTTCTTCTCTCAGGGATGTGGCGCATTTCTCGATCTTCTTCTTTCATGAATATGGCGAAGCCCGTTCACATACACTGTTGGTAAAGCACCAAGGCACCTATTTATGTTGCCTGGCGTCGTTTGAATGTGCCAGGACTTGATGAAAAGCCTATGTTGGTTGTTAGTCTCTGCATCGATAATGCTGGTGTAGTCGAAATCAATCCGGTGGTCTTTGACTTCGCAGTGCTCAGCGACTGCGCTGCGCTCGTGGTCGAGCTTGCAAACGTCGTTTTTGTGTTGGCGTATTCGCAACTTTCACGACCTATAGGGGGCGCGCTGGTGCTTATCAAAATGGCTCTCATCTGGATGATCGTCGTAGAACAGCGGTGGGAGACGGGGTCTGCGACGCGTAAGTAATTCTAGTTCTGCTATATACGAGCAGTACTGGAGCCTTACGTTATTTTTTCACGCCAGGAAGGTGAAGGCAAGCCCATTTATTGTGAAGCAGATCATCCAGGAGCTAGGGAGCGCGATTCTCACACCGCGGTACCACCATCGCTGAAAGTTGCGAATTCTTTCATTAAAGTTCTTTGTCTCGCCGGTGTAAGTGGCTGGACAATCTGCACAAGGGATCTCATAAACCACGCCCTGCGTTTTTTTCTTTCGGAGGGGGATCTTTTGGGCGGGGCATGAGTAACCCTGAGCAGTGTGAAGTCAAAGACCACCGGATTTATTTCGACAACACCAGCATTATGACGCAGAAACTAACAACCAACATAGGCTTTTCATCAAGTCCTGGCACATTCAAACGACGCCAGGCAACATAAATAAATGTCCTGGTGCTTTACCAACAGTGTATGTGAACGGGCTTCGCCATATTCGTGAAAGAAGAAGATCGAGAAAATCGCCACATCCCTGAGAGAAGAAAAAGAAGACCGAAAAACGCCGCTCCTCAACGGCCACAGTCGCCCCTGACGAAGAACCAAGTCGGTTCGAAACGTAGGGCTCCTACATGTTTAGGAATTGGTTGGTTGCCATCATTTAATTAAGGGACATTATAATGCCAACCATAGAACATTTGCGTAGAGGTGATACGCCGCCGACAGTCACCCATACTAAGCATGCTGCGCTAACTATGCCTCGTCGCCGATGAAAGCCTGCACACAAAGTATGCTGGATCAAGTGTCTCTCGCCGCAGGCACTCGCGTGCTACGGAAGGCGACCGCCTGCGGGAACTCATTATTATTCCAGCTGCTTGCGCTATTTTTCATTTCGGACTTGTGGGGCCAGAAATACTGAAAACTAAGCCCCTTTGGCGCCAAGTCATTCTACGGAGGTTGAATGTCAAGCATAATGTTTCTACGAAGGTAGACTGGCTGTACTTTGTTTCAACTTAAGTCTATACGCAGACAATGCTACAACCTCATGGAACCAATCATAGAGCGTAAAAAGCACACTTTCTTGGTTTTTGTCATGTATCTGTACCTGTTATATCATCACTGAACCAATAATAAACACTAAAAAGACTAGTAACTCGAGGTTTTGACGCCACTTGATTGGCCCTTTTATCTTGTAGCGTTGGCCCCTTCAAAGCTTAAGCTTAAACAAAATTTCCCACGACACGGAAATAACGGCCAACTCAGGCCGCCGTTTATCTGATCTTGCCTAGACTAAAGACTACCTCCCAGCGTTCCTCTACACCTAACATTAGAAATAATAGCTGCAAATATCCTCATCCTCACCTTTTGTGCTATCAAAACCAACATATACGGTCGCATTTTTTTTGTGGTCCCGGGTTTAAAGTAAGCCGTAGGTTAGAAGGGTTACGTGCACCGAGAGAGGAAGGGATAGAAAGACGAAGTGATAATCGTAGTGACACAGAACGTTTCTTCAGCAGACAAGTGATGCCCGCTGACTCGCGGTGTGCAACCGCAACCCCCGTTCGGATGGAACCAAAGCTAGGTCTACCGGCTACGCCAGGGTGGTTGTAAGGGAAAAGGGAACGCGACTTGAATTCCTCATAAATGTGGTAGAATCATATAGTTCATGTTAAAAGAAAGCGCGACTGGGACGAGGGAAAGAGGCGAAGAGACACAAGACAAGCGCTGAATGAGGGATGATAATATGGAAGGGCTGGAAAGACACGCGTGAGAACATATAAAATAGCCCTTTGTAGAAGAAATGAAATTGATAAGGATAGATAACTGGGCAAGTTGGTAATAGTTCATGTTTAAAAACAGCGCGACTGGGACGACGACAGAAGACGAAGAGACACAAGACAAGTGCTGAATGAGGGGTGATAACACGGAAGGGTCGGAAAGACACGCGTGAGAACATACAAAAGAGCCCTTTGTAGAAGAAATGAAATTGATAAGGATAGATAACTGGGCAAGTTGGTAATAGTTAATGTCTTTTGTCCTCATCTTTTGTCCTCGCCCCAGTAGCGCTGTTTTTCAACATGAACTATTACGAACTTGCCCAGTTATCCATCCTTATCAGAATTTTATAGGTCCAATGCATCGCGTTCAACCTACGTTTCTGACTCAGAGTCGTCTATTGCAGATAGGATGGACAAACAGAGCGGCGGCAGGGAAGACTCGGACGACGGCTACACTCTCATAAGACGAAAAAAAAACCAGCGTGGCACAGCCAACAGCGGAGATACAGTGGTCTCAAAAAAGTTGCTGACGTCTTCAAGGCTTAAAGACTTAGGACTTACAGTGTTGTGACCAACCGACAAAGCCAGTGTGCGGAAATTCAACAGAGTACAGTTGAACGTATATAGGTGTTGAACTTTACTCCGTTGAATTTCCGCACGTTGGTTTTGTCGATAGAGTCGAAGTATAATTTATCGACCCTAGACAGGTCAAGGAGGTACGAATTAACGGCCTAAACAATCTGGTAGCGGTGGATGTCAACACGAAAGAAGCTTTTATAAACCAAAGTTATATGCGACAGGTTGGTCAACGCACTGGATCCGTTTAGCACACAAGACATCGCGGGGTCGTCCGGGATGTAGAAAAAGCTTTGACGGAGTAGGATATCCGTAGCAGTGGGCGAGTCCCAGGCCACCCCGTGCTCGGGTAAAGCGGCTGGGAATGTCGGCTACAGTCCGAGTCATCTTCGCAGGCAAGGATCTTCCTTAGTGTGTTCTCTTGAGATACGTGTAGCACGCTGTCACGCTTTTTGTGGCTCGTCCACTACAGTGGTTTCAATGCAAAAGGACTGGTCATATGGCAGCGGTATGCGAGAGTGTGTTTACGTGTGCAAAATTCTCCGTCAAACACAAATCTACGGCATGTGAAAGCGAGACTACTCGCTCTGTCACCTACCGGCGGAGTCACGCGGCCACATCATACTTGTATCCAGCTATAAGGAGAGAACGACGAATGTGTAAGTAGCAGGCCATGGCAGCGTCCACTCACGTGAAAACGCGAGTGGCTGTAAAGAAGCAGAACACAGACATGATTCGCCAGGGCACACAGCGGTCTACTGCCACGAGCTCGAACACTGCCGAAGCACAGAAGCCACAAAAATAAATTTCACCCGATTGAATGGAGGCCCGACCGCAGGGAAGAAAGTGGAGGGAGAGAAAGACGCGACCCGCTCTTAAGACGAAAAAAGCGGTAATTTACTTTAGACAGCCAAAATGGTTCAGGAAGAGAGACGTCGGTCCTACGAAAAGGCAACACGAGAGGAAGGGCAATAACCAGCCCCCCCGACCGACTCTGCGGACTTTGCCATACTTTGGATAGTAGCACGTCTGGTCAGAGCCGTGAGACAGCTTGCACAACCACGAGGCCACAGAACGAATGCGAAGTTTGCACTGGAGGTACTTGAAGCCGTTGGAGAAAGTCTCGAGGCAATCGCCCTCAGAATGTCTGAGCCCTGCCTCATGAGTCGGCAAACGCAATCCCACACAACGGCACCCCCAGCATAAAAGGAAGAGCGTCACCCTTGACGTACGAGGGGGCAGCGAGACGTTCAAACTCAGTGTCAGTAGAACTGTCAGGGCCTCGCATCTAAACACAGCGAGCTACACCTGCACCTGCAACGGTACCCAAGGCCTATACCGACATTAGTTGAGGCAGGGATACCAGGGGAACTGTCGCTACCCGGATACCTGAAGGTCAGAACGCAGTACGTCCCGGGCTTCCCCTGCGGGAGTGCAGCGCTCGTTATACAAAAAGTGCCGTACGTCCATGTCGACACCAGCCATTTTTGCAGCCTGCCAGCGGAGCTGCGGCATAAGTAATATTTTCCAAACACACTTGACATGCACTGGTGCGGTACGTACGTCCGGACGGTACTGAGCTGCCGACAGATGATATGGTGTATTGGTGCAAAAGCATCGACGAAGATATTCTACTATATGGGGACATCAGCGCACATGGCGAGACGTGAAGCAGCCTTAAAACAGACAAGTAGGAAGAATACACCACAAAAATAATAGAAGAGCCGGATCTGGTCGTGGCAAACGAAGGAGTACCAACTTTTTTTCAGACCCTCCCCCCCACCCCCGCCCCCCCCCCCCCACCCCCGGCACGTAGAGCGCCCTTGATGTCAAAGCGCATACGCTTTTATTAGAGCTGGCATACACAACAGTTTATACAGTTCGGTATGCGGGAACATTATTTTTTGAAAGTTCTTAAACGTGGTCGCCGTAGTGGTCTGGAGCCCGCCTCTCTACGTATTGGTGGCTGAACAGGTCGAGCACGAACCTCTTGCTACTCGGCTGCTGGGACAGCCGGAACCACCAATGGCGCTGGCTCGGAGTCGAAGTCTGGACGGACGGCATCTGGATCCTCCCGAGAAGGAGGCTTGGCGTCAGGCGCCGGGAGGACGGTAGCTGGATCCTTGGGAGGGGGCGCCTCAGTGTCAGAGACCGGTACCTCGGCGGTATGGTGACCTAGGGGAGGAGGCGGAGAAGCAGTCGAAGCTGGTAGAAGTTCAAGTGCGCAATGAGCAACTGAGGACCCCATAGGTCCCCGCTGACGGGTCCCAGGTTCCACCTGGCGGTAGAGTGCTTGAACCCGCAGGACCCTTGGACAGCTTTGAAGCTTTCCATATTCTTCCATCATCTAGGCTGACGGATGATGGTCCTCGCTGCCCCACCACTTTCCAGAGACGACTGAAGGAGAGATCCCCTTTCCAGGGAGCGGAAGGTTTCTTTACTCTAACCAAGTCACCGACTGAGACCTCGGTCTTGTGGGCAGCACGGCGATTTTCTGTGTAGCTTCGGCTACTGTCTTGCTTACGTTTCACGTGCTGGCGCATACGGCGGAGTTCCCCAGCAGGATCCTTGAAGAAGGATGGTGACGGATGCCCACGACGTCCAGGCGCGTTCTGGACATCCTTCCATAGAGCACCAGAGCCGGGGCAACTCCCATCGTACAGTGCGGCGTGCAGCGGTAGACGCCTAGGTAGTCGCGCACCGCTTGCCGAAGCGGTCGATGCTCCAGCATAAAAACTTGGAGGACATTCTTGAAGACACGGTAGAACCGCTCTACGAGTCCATTCGCCTGAGGGTAATACACTGAAGAATGGGCAAGGCGAATGGCGCGGTCTTTTAAGAATTGGATGAATTCTTGCGACGAAAACTGGGGCCTGTTGTCGCAAACGACTTCATCCGGGTACCCCTGGCGAGCGAAGACAGAATGCAGGAAACTGGTAACCGTGCTTGTGGAAACTTCTCTCTAGAACTGCACTTCAGGCAACTTGGAGAAATAGTCATCAAAACTGATGGCGTACTTGCAGTCTTTTGGGGCCCGTTTTGTAGGGCCAACAATGGCGATGGCGATTTTCTGCCATGGGCGTCCTGGTAGAGGAACCGATTGCAACGGAGTAGCTGCAGTCTTGGCCTCCTTGTCTCCAGACTGGCAGATGCTGCTGTTGTGGATGGCTGCTTCTACTTGCTTCTCTATTCCTGGCAACCGAAAGCGTTCCCTGAGACGCGCCTTGGTCCTAACTATCCCAGGGTGAGCCTCGTTGCGCTGTGGCAATGACCTGCGGAGTGAGGGACTAAGGAACGAGGAGTTGTTCCCTACGCAGAAGCTAATTGTCTACAAGGCACAATTCTTCGCGAACGGTGACGTAGGGCTTGAGTTCACCCGAAAGAGAAGCCTGGGGAAACCAGGATGACGTAACAACCCTCAACTTGCTCCAAAATAGCGTCTTCGCACAGCGGCTGCTCAAATTGCTCCTTGGTTAAGCAGAGCGGTGTAGCGAGGGCCACGACTTCTTTGTCTAACGAGACGTCTTCCTGAAGAGCAGAAACCGGAAGGCAGGAAAGGCGTCCGCCACTTGGTTCTCCGAGCCCTTGCGATACTCTAGAGTGTAGTTCTAGCGAAGAAGTCGCTCGGACCAGCTTGCGATGCGAAGGTGGCGTCTTCCACAACCTTGGGGTGAAAGAAGTGAAACCAGGGCATGGTGATCCGTGCGCAACGTAAAAGGGTGACCCACGAGGTAGGTGTGCCAATGCTCGGAGGCCCAGACGCATGCGAGTGCTTCAGGTTCCCCGACTGCGTACTTCCTCTCCGCTGGCGAAAGCGTACGGGACGCAAAAGTGACTGTGCAAAGCCTGTGACCACCCAGCTGCTGAAGAACAGCTTCAAGTTCGATGTCGGAAGCATCTGTGGAGATGATTACGGGAAGACTGGCGTCGAACATCTGAAGCACCTTGCTGGAGGACAACGCAAACCTCATCTTGCGAAAACTGGCGTCGACAGCGTCGCTCAAGATGAAGAGCTGGTTCTTTTGAAGCAGGACTCGCATTGGCTCTAACACGTCAGCAAGGCAGGGGACGAACGTGGCATAGTGCTTGACCAGGCCAAGAAACGAGCGTAACCCAGCAACGTCGGTTGAGGCAGGTGTGTTCAGAATGAAATCCATTTTTTCTGGCAATTGCGAAATGCATTCTGCAGTTACCTTATGACCTAAAAAGAAGAGTTCTTAGACGCCGAACGCACACTTGGCGTTCGGCTTGAGACCCGCAGCCTTGATGGTCCAAAGAACAATGGTCAGGTTGGCCAGATGCTCTTGCTCACTATTGCCGAACACGATGATGTCGTTGATGTAGGAAAGAACGCCGGGCATCCCTGAAGGATCCGCGAAATCGTCTGTTGGAAAGGGGCTGGAGCCGATACCCGGTCAAAGCATATCAGCTTAAAACGAAAAAGTCGATCGTGCGTGACGAAAGCAGTGAGGTCACGGGTGTCTGGATGAAGTAGCACCTGGTGGTAGGCCAACTTGAGATCCAGCTTCAAGGAGTGGGTGGCTCCGGTTAAACTGTTCAGCAACTCTTCTGCATGTGGAAGAGGGAAACTGTCCGTGACGACGGCTTTGTGGGGCTTGCCAAGTTCACCACGGAGTCGAATACCGCCGTCTTTCTTTTTCACGATAGCAATGGGAGACACCCACTCGTAGGCGTTGACGCGCTTTATCACATCCAAGCTTTACAGGCGACGAAGCTCTGCAGCCACCTGAGGGCGGAGGAACAGCGGAAGACACCGAAGCTTCGATGTGACAGGTGGCACCATTGCTTCTACTTAGACCTTTTGAATATAACCTTTGGCAAGTCCAAGTCTTGGGGCGAAGAGAGATCCAAACTCGCTGGAAAGAATCTTCGGAAGTCGAGGCGGTGCAGGAACAGTCTGCATTGCGGAGGGCTGGTTGGTTTCGCCTGGAGCTAGCACCGACGTTGTCTCGAAGCAACAAAGGGTAGAGCCGTCGATTTGAAGGTCTAAAGCCTTGATGGCGTCGATACCAAGGTGAGCAGACACCAAGGTGAGCAGTACGTCCCTTAAACATGACTTGAGCGGAAGAGCAACCGCGTACTGGGATAGGCTGCTTGGAGTAGTCAAACAGTTTCACTCGTGGAGCGGATAGCAGCGATTCCGCAGCGAAGTGCTTTTTAAAATGGCTGTTCGCCAAAATCGGCGCCAACGGACTAGAGTCGAGAAGGAACGTCAATGTCTTGTCATGAACAAAAACGTCGAGAAAATGCTGGTGCGAGCACGGCCAGCGGCGGAAAGCACTCTCAAAACTTCGTCATCGTCGAATGAGTGGTGGCAGTCAACATGAGCCACGGCGAGCGCAGACGAGTGTTGCGACTTGTTTAGACGGAGCCAAAATGGCCACGTCGACCGCAATGAAAGCAGCTCTGATCTAGCGCCGGGCAGCGCGAACCGCGTTGCTGACGGGAACCGCAGCGGAAGCAGAACGACGAACTTGGCGATCCGCGGGCGCGCTTAGGGCTGACAGAGCGACGCTCATCATGAAAGAGTTGACCTTTACCGGCGGTCCGTGAGGTGCGTGAAACAGCTGAGTCACAGCATGGCGGTAGGCGGTGGCTTACGGGCGGGGATGGCTGCCGACGGGAAGACGAGCGAGGTTGCGTTGGCATAGGCCGACGCTGATTGTCGTTTGAAGTTACTCGCTGAACGTGGCTAGGAGTAAACTCTCGGACTTCCTGAGCCGCTTCTTTGAGCTACTGTGCTAACAGCACGGCACGCGAAAAAGAGAGTTTCAAACCTTTGAGAAGTAGGCACTCTCGAAGGTGCTGGGAAACGATGCCTAGTAAAACTGGTTACGAAGAGTCTTCGACGGCGGTAAATGAGCAACGCGTCGCGAGTTCTCGTAGTGTGGCAAAGTACTCGATTATGGACTCGCCCGGTTTCTAGACTCGACGACTGAACCTGTGGCATTCGACGACGGCATTGCTCGCGTACGCTAAATGCTGTGTTAAAACAGCGACGGCTTGGTCGTACGAGGACAGTGCCATGCAGAAAAGGCTTGCCGCTGTCTTCTGAAGTTTTCGCGGCAGCAGCGGTAGGAACGGTTGCGGAGGCGTCCGAAGGAGGCGGCAACGAAAATAAAATCCGCTTACGTTCATGTCTGAGGCTGTGCAGCAGCAAGGCCTTGCGACGCTCGGGTGTAAAGTTGGACGTTCTAGAAGCCAGGAGAAAGGTCTCAAACATTCGTAACCATTTCAACCACGCAACGGCTGGACGGCCCGGCGCCGGGAGGAACGGCGGTTGTGGAGGGAACCCGGAAAAACTCATGCCGCGAAGCTACCGGCGAAGTAACGCCGCATGGGAAAACTACTAATCCTCGTCGCAAATTTAGTGTGGTGACCAAGATTGAAGTGACAAGCAGGCGACTGCAGTCGAACACACTTTTAATATGTTAACACATGTTTATATAGACGAGACCACTAGCGACATACCACTGATCTCTATGTCTACTTGCAGGATCGCGTTTGACCAGCTCCGCCTATGGACGGGAATGCGGCCACGGTCGGCCATCTTTTTGGTAGAGTTAAATTATCTCTAGCCATCATAGTAATATGGCGGACAGTGCTACGGCGGCAGGCTGCCATAAAATAGCTGTGGGTCTAGTACACTGTACCATGGGGGATATTTCGTGCTTGATTAAAGTTGTTCGACGAAGCAGATTCTTGAAACCCGGTGTGAACGGTAGCCCTATTTTTGAGGACCCGGCGAAAGTTCTACGAAAGCGCAGCACCAGGGGAAAGGAACGCAGCTCGCATTAAAAGCTGATGCCGTACCGGCGTCTGCTTTTGATGCTTCTTTCGATGCGACTTTCGATGCGTGCTGTGCTTCTTTTCCCCGGTGCTGCGATTTCATGCAGTTTTCACCGGGTCTTCAAAGATCGAGCTACTGTTCACGCCAGGTTTCTACAATATGTTTCGTCGAACAATTTCCATCAAGAACGAAATATAACCTACTGCTATTTTATATCCGCTTGCAACCACAACAGCCACAGCGCTGTCTGCCATGAATGGATGATAGTCGCTGCACCAGCTGTACATTGGCTAGAGGTAATATAACTCTACCAAAAAGATGGCCGCCAGTGGCCGCATTTGGCCCAGGTGGCCCCTCCGACAATTGGTTGCCCTCCGACCAACGTCACTAGAACCCTCAGTTGGGTAACTCACCGTTGAAACATGGGCCGCTGGCGTCCACCGAGAGCGAGCTAAATACGACAACAGCGGCACTCTTTATAATTTGTCTTTACTGTGGTAACCTTGAACTTTCAGACACATGTTTTTGCGTAAAAACCAACGGGAAAAACTCTTTTTGTAGTAACTTTTATTAGAGTTTAGTACAAATTGAAGGATCGTGATGTTTTCTAAGATCTTTAGTTTGCAAGGTTTTGCGGCACAATTAATATTGTTTTTATACAACCATACCTCAGCGGTGATTTCAGGTAGCGCGTCCCGACCTGGGTGCATCTTAGCTTCGGTAGTAATTCGCGGCGCGTACGCTGGGGAGACGGGGATGGCGCCCCTCACCCACCGTATCTGTTTCGGCGCCATAATGGCCGATTAAATTCAAAATAGAAGTCACGTGCACTTCCTCGAGTGGCCGCTGCGGGAGAAATGGCGGCGTTGTGATCGCCATTAGCTCGGTTTTGGAGGACGGGTCGGTGCCACCTTTTCAGTGCAGTCTTTATGGCAGTTTCCCAACTGAGTGGTTTAGTAAAGTTGCCTCCGACACAATACAAGGTTGTCAGACTTAATACCGAAACCGAAGCTACGACACTACACTTATTATTATGGATGACTGATTAGTACTAGCTTTGCCTAATATGTTTTAGATGCTTATGCATTGCCTGCTATGCACTATCATTTTTGTACGCGTTACTGAAAAATGTAGCCGATTACAATTAAACTTATTTTATCAAAAAAATAAACTCATTACAGTAATCGACTACTGCATCACAAACGTAATCTAAAAAGTTAACACAAAGTAATTGATTACTTTTAATGTTACTTTTTAAACTGTTTATTAGAATCAGAAATACATACATATGTTCAAAGTGGTTACGTTTTGTTGATTTCTGTCGTTCACACCTTGTTAAGCTGCAAAACCTCGACAGTCAAAGCGTCGATGAACACGTTGACAATAGTCTAATCCTTCTGGTATCTTCGTATCTTCTTTTACTTGTTTAGGGGGCAAACAAAATGTCCAACTCTGGCTCAAGATGAGCGAGTAACGCACGCGCAGACAGAAAAATTGTTTGAAAAAAATGCTCTACTCAATAAATTTACCTGTTTCGGAAACATAATAAATTACAAATATTTGATTAGAGGAACATATTAAATGAATTACAGCGAATGTTTCCACTGAAAAGAAGTATTTGAAGAGTTCAAAAAATACAATAAAATGTGATTGATTACAAGCAATCAGTTACTTCTAACTCGTGACGCACAAGTATGCCTACTATGCATGATACATGTTGCCTTGGCATGCCTGTAGCTCTATTTCGCTACACTCGAGTCTTACACTTTTCACATAAACTCCAGCCCATGAACACATACTGTGTCAAAAACAGTAGATATTGTATTCTTATTTTTTGCGTGCAGACAAAGGGATGATAGTACATTCAGAGAAGAGACAGACTTGTATAATGTGAACATTAATCAGGTATAAAGAAAGCGGTTTCCACAATAGTAATAAAAAGTTCTACAACGTTTCTTGAAGATTAAGGAAAGCACAAAAAGAACAAAAATGCTCCCATGACAAAAGGGTTTTACACAGTTTGCACTGCCGCCTACTGAGAGATCTAAACGCTAGGTTCGGTATTTTGCCATGACGCTCATCATCTTGCTGTATAGAATAGGCTCCGCATTGATTCCCCAGGCAAAATCAAAATGGGTGAACTTCTCTTCCGGCACTTGATAAATTCCACCACATTGGACAGCTTCTTTTGTAGGCGTGCCACATCCTTTTCTGTGCTAAACCAGTCGCCTTTGCTCCAGTAGATTGCCACGGGAACTTCCACGCGAGAGAGCATATACTCGGGGGGTTTGAGCTGCACGAAAGAAAGACTGGTTAGTGTAAAACAGATTTTATTGTTTAAGCTGAATACTCCCTGTTTATAAAAGTAAAAGTTAAAACAAAGCAGTTTCATCACCTTACCTGGTTTCTAAATGGGAAATACTCGAACATATTCGCATTAATGGACCATACTGATCGAAGGGAATAACGTCCCGAACCAACCCAATGAAAAAAGTTTTGGTGGCATAGACATACGTACTTTACCGGTAATCATGAGCCTCGTAGCTGGTATCCTGGCGCCGCCAAACATTGTGTATCCCGGCTGCTTTGCAACGTTTGTCACATTTGAGCTTTACGGTTCATTTATTTGCATATTTTAAATACTCTGGATTAAATAATATAAATATTGACTGAGTTTTGTTTAGAGCTTTGCAAGGTAACATTCGTATGCGTGACGTTTTGGTCATCACCGTTACAAAATCAAATATCCTGGATAGCTTAAAACCCATAACAATGTTACACTTACCGAAGGGTGGCCAGCTTCAGATTTTCAGTTTTTTGATAGGTAGACAAGAATACCAGAGTTAAAGGACACATGCAAAGGAAAAAACATTTTTTTGAAACAGTCGAGATGAAAAAATAATGTTATAAAATAAATTTACAGCGAAGAAAGAAAAATTTTAGAGCTATATTTACGGCGCAAAACGAATTTGTAGTTGGCGCCCCCGGGAGCCGCCGCTGGTCACGTGGTAGGCCGGCGCGCCACCGCGCTCCATCGGCGGCGCCGCAAAGTACCCCGCCGCCGCACGCTAAGCGTAGTGCGAACGCCGCTTCAACGCGTTTCTCCACGCCGCCGTCGCCGCCGCCGCACAAGTTCGCCTGCTTCGGGGCGCCGCCGCCGTCATCCGACCGGCGCACAGGTCTCTCACGTCTGCTCGCGCTTTTTCAGGAGCTTCCTTTGGACTATAAAAGTTACTTGTTATTCTTTGTTTTCTGTTGCACTTCAAACGAACATGAATAAGTAACTTTTCGAGACCATAGGAAGCTTCCGAAAGATTGCAAGTACCACGTGACAAATAAGAGCCAGTCACGTGACAAATATGGGCCACTTTTCCGCGGCGCCCGCGGGCGCCAACTGCTAATTCGTATAGCGCCGTGAATATAGCTCTAAAAATTTCGATTTTTCGTTGTAAATTCGTTTTATGACTTCCTTTTTCCAAACCGGCTGTTTAAAAAAAAAAAAGTTTTTTTTCTTTGCATGTGTCCTTTAAGGTAATACGGTTATACAATTCACAATTACCATAACAAATAAATTACTTGCGAACATAGAGTCAGGCCATTCGAACAAATATTTAACTGCAAAGGTCTTTGAATATGCCGTGCTTCTTGCCACCATCTTAGCCGCGGTTCTAATTATGCGTCATATATTTAAATCGGAGTGTAAAATTGAGCTCTTTGTCTTCAAGTGACATTTTGGATGTAGAAGTATTGAGGCTTGGCCGCTTAAATAAAATACATATAAAACAAAACCATAAATATGTTGAAAAACAAAAATGTAAGTTAGTCGAATGGGTATGTAATGTGCTACAACATGCCTGGACTTGCGAGGCGGAATGATGTAATAACTGAAAGACCCTTCCCGAAAGTCAGTCTACCCACCCTGTGCAGAGCCAAACCCGACGCTCTAATGGCGGCACTACACAGCTGCACCACACCAGAAAAAGCGAACATCTTCGAAAGCATAAAGCAAAAAGGGGAAAAGATGTTGGTCCTTTTACGTCACATTCGATTCACGAAATCGAGGGTGCTTGATTTAGCCGAGCATAATCTCCTATCGCCGCCATTAGAGCGGCGATATTGGAGCTTTTGAGACTGCCACAAGGTGACTCTGACTTTTGAAAAGGGTTTATTGGCATGTTGTAAAACAAAAAAAAAATTTGAAGTGATGTTATTTGTTTGTTTATATTGTTAATATCTTGTCCAGCTTCAATATGACTACAGAGTTCAGAAAACTCGTGCACAATCCCTATGAAATTTAACTAGAACGTCTTTTATATACTAAGCTGATTTCTAGTCTTTGACACTAACACAAACCTTTTTTTCCTCTAGTCGTTCCCTTACGTTGCCATATATCACATAGCAGACATTCTGCACACGTTCCTTTGAAACCTAAAGCCATATATAAATACATTGCCTTAG
This sequence comes from Ixodes persulcatus, assembly GCA_013358835.2. Taxonomy (NCBI): domain Eukaryota; kingdom Metazoa; phylum Arthropoda; class Arachnida; order Ixodida; family Ixodidae; genus Ixodes; species Ixodes persulcatus. Next base: position 54,679 of record JABSTQ010001806.1, on the reverse strand, counting down.
AATAATATTCCATTCAATAACAGCACTGCAACGCCTTGGTTTGTTTTCGTGGTCATTTCGAGCCAAATACTGATATTGCCACACGCGTCGTCGAGCGATCGCGAGCGAGGCCATTCCACTTCCGGCCGCCGCAGCGAAAGGACGTGAATCAATGAACTCCTCCGGAGCGGCAATGACGGCCCTTGCCGGCCGTGGTGACTCGGCTGTTTGTGGTTCAGGCAAATACAGGATGATACTGCCCCAGCTGCCTTCAGGGGAATCCATGAAGCGAGCCGTCGTGTTGCATGGCGATATCGCCTGTCGACCGTACAGGATTGAAGATTTTCGTCAAACGCTCGGTGCAACAGGTGTAATAGGGGACGTAGCCATGCTTGGGGCGTTTCAAATGTCCCACGTCAGGCTGATTGATCTCCGGACCGACGTGGCAAAGCAGAAGCTGCTGGAGATGAGGCGGCGCACAGTCAAGGGCCGCACGTTTGTCGTCGTGGACCCCTTACGGCAGGAGGTACGGATCAAGCTCCATTGGGTGGCTTTCGGCGTCACGAATGACACCATCCATCGGGCGGTCTCCGAGTACGGGGTCGTCAAGGAGGCGGCGCACGAGCGGTGGAGGGTGCCCGGCTTCGACGGCGTGGAGTCTACCACCAGGATCGTGCGTCTAGTTCTCCGGGAGGGTGTCGCTTTCGACCGCCTGCCACACCAACTGCGGCTCGGCTGTGGCACGGTACTTGTGGTCGTGCCGGGGCGGGCCCCCATCTGCCTCCGGTGCCGCATGACGGGCCACATCCGTCGGGACTGCCGGGCCCCCAGGTGTGCCGAGCTCCACGCCTTCGGGCACGCGCGGGACGACTGCGTCCGCTCCTACGCCCGTGCCGCCGGCCGAGGGAAAGCGACTTCAACAACGACGAGCTGATGAATGAAGAGAAGGCGGTGAAAGCGGCTGCACCCGCGGGAGCCCTGCCCGACCGAAGGAGTTGAACGACGCAACTAGCACCGTCTCAGCAGAGGTGAACGCCCCGTCACCGCAGTAGCCTTCAGCAGCGGCTCCTGCCTCCCAACAGGTAGTTGAGCTGGTTGAACCGAAGGCGGCCATACCACCGGTCAACAACGAGGAAGGCGCGGCCACGGCTCATGACGCCACAAAAAAGATGGACGACAAAGCCGGCTCCGCCAAGCGCCCGCTCGAAAGTGTCTCGACTGTCTCACAGGAACATCGGCAACACCAGCATGAGAAAAAATGGAAGATAGGTGGCGGGCGTGGATGGCAAGCCTCAATCTTCGGCGTCGAGGAGCCGCGACAAACTGTCGCAGTGAATTGGTGCGCCGGAGGACGGTCCCGTGCGTAGTCGACCTGCGAAGGTAAGTGCCGTGCGCTTGGCCTGGGCCTTTTATCCCATCGTCTCTATCGAAAGGCCTGTCCGACTGCCGACCTTCAATGTACGAGGGTTCGCGGATCGTAGGAGGCAACGGCAATTATACCGCGTTGTATTGGAGCACGACCTCGACATTGTCGCGCTTCAGGAGACCAAGGTCGATGGCGAGGACCAGACCGAGCGCTTGCTGCGGCCGTTCACGACCTGTTACGACGTTTGCGTGAGCCACGCCATCGGGACGTCGGTGGGATGTGTCCTGTAGGTACTCCAGAGCGTAGGGGCAGTTGTACAGTCCGTCACCACTTGTGTCTCGGGACGTATCGTGGTGTGCGATTTTTCTTTTTCGTCCCTTGAATGGCGGGTAATCTGTTTGTGTGCGCCTACCCGAGTTGAGGAGAGGACGGCATTTTTCGAGGGCATACGATACTATTGTAACTGCACGCGACTAGGTTTTTTTTACTTGGAGATATTAATTGTGTATGCTCGGCCAGCGACAAAACAAGCCCTACACCTTATGTTGATTCAAGTAGAGTATGTATAAATAATTGAATTATTGAATTCGGCTTAGATGATGTTGGCGACTGTCTACGCAACGGGCGAGTCGTACATTTTACCCACTTTCAAGGGGTCAGTCACGCCCGTTTAGACCGAGCGTATCTGTTGTTAGACTTAATACCCCTTTGTCGCAATTATCGGGTGTGTCCGGTATCATTCAGCCACCATTGTCCAGTTGAGTTTTCTATCCGCTGTAAAAATTAATAAAAAAAGGTGTTCATTTGGGAACTATAAAAATTAAACGCAAAGCTTCTGAAGATGAAAACTTTATGGATTGAGTTCAAGCTGCGGCAAAACAAATGGAAAATAAAGACAAATAAGTTGCGTATGGGCGTAAATAGGAAGTCTTTAAGCAGGCCATCAAGATGACTGCCCTGGAAAGAGCTAGTGCAATTAAGTCTGAAGAAAAGAAAAATGAGAAGTTAATGCACTCAAACTTGCAGGCAATGGTGAAAGAGGAATGCAGATCGCCGGGTGCGTTCAAAGACGATATTTTGTATTTAAAAAAAAAAAAACTCGAGCTGCTAGATAGGGAACGTTATCGCGGTGCCCTGGTACGAGCTAGAGCCGCCAGACTGATAGCGGGTGAGGCGCTTACTAAGCGAGCTCTGGGCATGGAAAAAAAGCCATGCGCATCGTAATGAAATTGCAGAAATTGAAAAGGACGGGACGGTCACTAGGGACAGTGTGGAAATTGATTATTACAGAACGTTATTTTCTTACAATCCCGTTAATGTTGAGGTGTTTAAAAATGAATTTTTGTTTCGCATGCCGCATTTAGACGATACAACAAAATCAGCTTTAGAAAGTCCCATCACGTGCGAGGACGTTAAGACGCCAGTAGAAGCTTTGAACCTCGGGAAGTCCCCGGCGCCGGACGGACTATGTGCAGCGTTTTATAAAGCTTTCCAAAATCTATTGTCTCCTTTTTTAGCAAATGTTTTCAACGAAGCTTTCGACCTCAACATACTTTCGCATTTTTTCTTAACGTCTCATACCGTCCTCATTCCTAAAACGCACGCAGTTAAACTTCGGCATGTTGCATCCTATCGAGCCATAAGTCTGACTAATTTTGACCACAACATACTGATGAAGATCTTGGCCAGCAGGCTGCAAAGCGTCATAACTGAAATGGTTGGTTCTCATCAAACCTCCGGAATAAAGGGAACAGCTATTTTTACTAATATTCATACAGCGCGGAGCGTCTTGGAGTGTTGCGATGCCATGCAGAGTTGCGTAGCCATGTTACAAGTAAATCTGGAGAAAGCTTTCGATCGGGTTCCACATGATGTACTTTTATCTGTTTTGGATCATGTCGACGTCGACTCAGTTATACGGGAGGGTGTGCGCATGGCGTACAGTGGTTGTACTACTAGGCTAATAGTAAATAAGTCGTTAAGGAAGCGTGTTCAGGTGCAGCGATCTGTCCGCCAAGGATGTCCGTTATCACCATTGCTTTGTTTGCATTTACATAGAATCATTTTGTTTAAGTATCATAAAAAAAAATTACAGTGGCTTAGCTCGGCTATGCTTAGCTTTCCTGGTTGTCTAGGATTAGCTTAATTATCACGCCTACTGCTGCTTCAATGACACGCACACGGTATACGCATTATGTGACTACCTCGGGATCCGATGAGTTAAGCTTCTCCGCTCTTCTGCGCCACTGAGCAGCAATTCCGCTCTCCTTCTTCATGGCTATACCACACTGGGAAACGCCCCGCTATATGTATACCCCCCTGATACCTCTGCGCATGCGCACAAAATGAGAGGCGCTATCAAGCGGCTCCGGTGCAGCGTCAGACTTGGCTACTGCGCAACGGAGGCGCACAGCTGGGCATGCGGCGGCGCCAGTGCGTCTGCCGCGGCTATGACGTCACTCCTCTGGAATGCGCAGACCAGCCGAAGTGCACGCGGCGGCGGCGGCGGCGGCGCGCCAGCTGTGCAGCCGCCTCGGTGGCTCCGAGGCGAGAGCGGTGGCCTACGGATCCCCATGTGGCGGGTTCGAATCCCGGCCAAGGTGCCCGCAATCTGGCGGAGGCTTATTGCAGAGGAGGCGCCGTGTAACCGAGCTTTCGGTTGCACGTCAAAAGATTCCCAGATGGTCCAAATTAATCCTCAGTCCTCCGCTGGGGCGTGCCCAATGCCCGTCGTTGGTTTGGCACGTAATACCCCCAAATTTGACTTTTTTGCGCCAGCTGTGCGCCGTGTGACATCACTGCTCCTCGCGCATGCGCAGCACGGCTCTCCAGGAGCCACGCTGTGCGCCATGCTGACTGTGACGCACGAGAAGCACAGGAGTACTTCCGTGAGAGCATTATTTCTTTTCTTGAACTCGTCAAGGCTCGTGAAAGTGTTCTTGAGTGGCTTCCGCGAATTAAAGTACACGTAACAATGCGAAGATTTTAAACCCCAGGACGCTAGCCATTGCAAGGCGGGCCATTTTCTTCTTGTGTATGCTATAGTGTGCCTATGCGTGTGTTCTTTTGCACGGCAATAATAAAAAAACCAAAAAAAGATTGCGTGCGTGGCCGAGTGGTTAGCGTGCTTGGCTCTCGCACGGGGGAGCCGGGTTCGATTCCAGGGAGCGGAATCTTCTTTTATTTATTTATCTATTATTTCTACTTGGCGTTCTTGTAAGTTCGATAACCTTTTCGTCTGATCGAGTTATGAATGTCCTACGCGCCCAACGTTCTAGCTCGAATGTTCAGAGACACACGCGAGTACAAAAGGTGCTCCCCGTGGCAAGCCGGAGTCTGTCTCGCCCAGCGGTCGACCCTGCTGTTGCGCCGACTTCGACGCCCACGACGCCTTGTTGTTATCTTCTGTTTTCTTTTTTTGTTTTGGGCACAAGTTCGTCCCATTAAACGTTTAGTTTCTTCATTTATTATTTTCCTCATCATTTGTCATTCTTGACATTTCATTGGAGATGCGGGGTAAAGAATGTCCCTGCAGCGTACCCCGCCGAGGGCCTGCAGTGCGGAGTCCGACACCAATCCCACGAAGACCCAACGAAGACACAACCGAGACTCGAGTAAGTCGCCGCACCCAGGGCCTACACCAGGGATACAGATTTTTGCGAACCAAGACCAAGCAGCCAACAAGGCCGACAATGGGCCACCATTCGTCGCAGACCCCGACCGCCGCCGCCGTCGTCTACTTGCCCCTCGCCCAGCGAACCCCGAGGACTTACCATGGCGAGACCCCCGAGGACGTGGAGGACATGTGTCTGCACTATCAACGTGTAGCCCACCATAATGGATGAACCACTGAGCAGCGCCTCCAAAACCTCTACTTCTCCTTCGAGGGTACCGCGAGACGGTGGTTTGAGAACCACGAGGCCACGAGGCTTCACTTACATCGTGGGACACCTGTATCGTCGGCCTGAAGGAGACATTTATTCACGAACCAGACACGACGACTGCAAGCGGAAGACCTCCTGCATTTGATAAGGACTCAAGGGTCTAACGAAACCGTCACCAGCTTCGTTGAAGACGTCCTCCGCCTGAGCAGCCGCGCCAATTCTCAGTCCACCGAGGACAAGCTGCGCATCTTCATGAGAGGTGTGAAGAGTGAGATCTTCGGCGGCCTTGTTCGCAACCCACCAACTACTGTCAACAAATTCGTTGCCGAAGCAACTAACACCGAACGTGCCCTGTCGATTGGAGCCAGCAACTACAACCGACTCGCCGCCACGCCTGTTGCTTCGACGCTGGCATCTTCCCGATTCGACTAGAGCGACATCAGTGCTTACAATCTTCGAGGAGTTGTCCGCGACATCGTCCGGGAAGGGTTCCGTAAACTTCTACCCACCGCTAATCGCCACACCTCGATTTCCATCGCCGAGGTCGTGCGGGAAGCTGTCCAGAGAGCCATTCAACCAGAGGCTCCAATCAGCGTGGCAGTCTCCGAGGAACCCACGCTAACTTACGCCGCAATGGCCCGACAGCCACCGCCTCCTCCTCGCGCCTGTGTCGCGCCACCCCGACGTCAGTCTCCTGCGCCACAGAGCGACCGACGACACGACGACCAGATCCAGTACGCCTGCCAGGAGCCCCGTGCACCCCGAACACAGACGTGTGGCGAACGGCTGACCAACGCCCTTTATGCTACCACTCCGGGAAGGCCGGCCACGTGCAGCTCCCGCCAGATGGGACTGAGAGGTTTTGCGCCGTACGACCCTCGGCCCCGCACTGGGAGAACGACTAAGGGACATCCAGCAGTACCTGTGCCGTCCGCGATCTTCAGTGCCGGGTCGTTCCCGGGGATCTCGCTCCCCATTCCCACGACGTGCGGTATCGCCCCTTCGTCGGTCCCGCCGAGAAAGCTTGTCTCCTTGCTTCGCCGAGAAAACTAAGTGCGGCAACGCCTGGAGGTGGCGTTGCCGAAGACGACCGAAGTAAAGAGCCTCCAAGAACGCGGGAGCGCTCCCACTCTCCCAACGCCACGCATTGCAACGACGCCTCTGCAATGGTACCCAACAAACTAAATGTTGTTATCGACGGCCAAGACGCCTGCATCGGCACTCGTGGACACCGGAGCAGACTACTCAGTCTTGAGTACGAGGCTCTCTCGCCGCCTTCGAAATGTCGCGACGCCGTGGGATGGACCTCAAATACAAGCCACCGGAGGACACCTCATTACACAAGTCGGGAGATGCACTGCTCCCGTTGAGATCCACGGTGAGACATGCCTTGTGAAGTTTGTCGTTCTGCAAGAGTGTGAGAGGGACGTTATCCTCGGAATGTATTTCTTCTGCGAGTATGGCGCCGTCATCGACCTCGGGGCGAACCAGTTGATGCTGCGGAAGCCTGTTCTACTGCCGATAGAGACCATCACGACGTGAACCGCGATCCGAGATATTGCCGACTTTGTGAACCTGCCGCCGCGGTCGAGTGTTTTCGTAACCGTCATAACCGACGCAGCCATGCGTGGTTAAGGTCTTCTGGACTTCAGCGTCCACCTGCTCCTTCAAAAAGGAATTGGCGTCGCACGAGGCGTAATGAATCTCCACGAAGGACGTACAACTGTTCTCGTGACAAACTTTCAAGAGGAACCGCAGCGCCTAACGAAGGGTACTCCGCGCGCCACATCAAGGAGCTTCAAGCGCCAGCCTTGGTTACCGCAATCTCCGAGGAAACCTCGCCGTCACAGAAGAAGAACACGTCTCCGCCGCAGCTCGACATCGACTCCGAGCTCCCGGCTCCTAGGCGCCGGCAACTGGTTGATCTCCTTGCCGAATAGAATGACTGTTTAACCATGCCATCGAAACTTCGCCAAACACCAATGGCGAAACATCGCATTGTTACCGACGACGACGCGCTCCCTGTTAACCAGTCACCATATCGAGTCTCCTTAAGGGAAAAGGCGGTGATTCGAGATCAAGTCCAGCAAATGCTCGACGACGACATCATTAAACTCTCAAGAAGTTCTTAGACATCCCCAGTCGTCCTCGTAAAGAAGGACGGAACCCTGAGGTTCTGTTTAGACTATTGTCGACTGAACACTGTGACTGAGAAGAAAGTCTATTCGCCCTCCCTCCCCCCCCCCCCCCCCCCCCGCTATGATGATACGTTAGACCGACTGCGCCACTCCCGATATTTTTCGCCGGTGGACCTGAAAAGTTGTTACTGGCAGATTGAAGTCGACAAACGCGACCGCGGAAAAACTGCCTTCATCACCCCCAACGGACTGTTCGAATTCAAAGTGATACCGTTCAGATTTTGTACAGCACCAGCCAGCTTCCAGCGTGTTATGGACACCATGCTGGCAGGTCTGAAATGGCAGAGCTGCCTCGTCTGCCTGGACGATGTCGTGTTTTCACGGGATTTCGACAAACACCTGAGAAATCTTGGAGCCGTGCTTCGAGCCGTCAAGACCACCGGCCTATAACTCAAGCCAACCGTGTCGGTTCGCCAATGGTGAACTAAAGTTCCTTGGCCACGTCGTGAACAACAAAGGTGTTCTCCCTCACCCCATGAAGACCCACGCCGTAGCTGCATTTACGCCGCCGTCTGACAAGAGGGTCGTGAGAAGAGTTCTCGGACTTTGTGCCTACTACAGACGGTTTGTTCGGGACTTCGTCAAGCTGTCCGCACCACTGACGCACCTCGCGAAGGACGCCGCAAAGTTTGAGTGGACGGACGAAGAACACCGGCGGTTATTCAATGAGGTCAAACGAAGACTCCAGACGCCCCCAATTCTTGGCAATTTCGACCAGTTCGCTGAAACAGAGATCCACACGGACGCCAGTAACACCGGACTTGGCGCGGTACTAGTTCAAAGGCAAGACGGGGCAGAGGGAGTCATCGCTTTACGCGAGTCGGACACTGTCTAAGACGGAAAAGAACTACACAACGACTGAAAAAGTGTGCCTTGCTGTCTTCTGGGCAATAACAAAGTTCCGCCCATATTTGTATGGACGACGTCTCGCGTGGTCACGGACATTCGCTCTGCTGGCTGGCGAATCTGAAGGACCCCTCCGGACACCTTGCCCAGTAGAATCTACGACTGCAGGAGTTCTACAAGACCGTGATGCACAAGTCCAGCCTGAAACACAATGACACTGACTTCCTGTAAAATGCCCCAGTTGATGCCGCTCCTGCCTGCATCGAAGACGACGACGATGAGTGTTTGAGTGTTTTCTCGGCGCTCTGGATGTCAGCGACATGGCAGCACTCCAACGAGACGACCCTGAACTGCGAGCGCTCATCGAACACCTAGAGATGAAGGCGAATACGGTCCCCCGTGCTTGCTAACAAATCCTGCCTACCTTTTCCATAAGGCAAGGGGTGCTCTACATAGAGAACTTCGTCAACAACAATACAGCATGGCTGTTAGTTATTCCTTCCAGCCTTCGAGAAGAAATCTTCCAAGGATGTCAAGACGACCCAACGGCTGGACACCTTGCTACAGCAGGTTGCTCGCCAGGATTCGAGGAACGTGCTACTGGCCGAGGCTACCGAAGACCGTTCACCTCTACACTCGATCATGCCACGAGTGTCAGAGACGCAAGAAACCGCCGACGAAGCCGTTAGGGCTTTTAGAATCCGATGGCTCTCCTGTACACGCCGTTCCAGCAGATAGGGATGGATTTATTAGGCCATTTTTTGCAGTCAAAGTCGGCAAACCGCTGGATAATCGTCGCCAGAGATTATCTCACACGGTACGCCGAGACGAAAGCCCTTCCATCTAGTACAGTTGTTGAAGTCGCCAAGATTTTTATCGAGTCCACTGTCCTCCGGCTCGGCGTCCAAAAAGTCCTCATTACAGACCGTGGATCATCGTTCATAGCCCAACTGACGCGAGAGGTCCTTCATCTCAGGGGCACCGGCCACCGTCGAACCAATGCGTACCATTCGCAGTCAAATGGACTAACAGGACGGCTAAACAAAACTATCGCCGACATGATCTCTATGTATGTCGACGTAGAGCACAATACTTAGGACGAGGTGTTACCCTACGTCACGTTTGCTTACAACACGGCAGTGCAAGAGACCACAGGAGTAACACCGTTTCAGGTGGTACATGGCAGAAAAGTAACGACCATGCTTGACGCGATGCTATCCCACGAACCAGCTTACGATGGGAGCCCCGACGCCCAGGTGGTTGCTCAACGAGCTGAAAAAAGTTCGCCAGCTCGCTCAACTCCGGTTTCAAGATGAACAACTTGTCGACGCCACCCGGTACAACCTTCGTCGAATTGACGTTCGCGTCAAGCCCGGTGACCGGGTGTGGGTCTAGACCCCGATGCGAAGACTGCGGTCTAAGCGAGAAACTCCCGAAGTGCTACTTCGGACCTTACAAAGTGCTTCGTCAACTCGGGGATCTGAAATACGAGGTGATGACTGACGGAACGCGGGCTTCATCGCGCTGCTCTCCACGACCGAAAGTCGTCCACGTCGTGCGCCTCAAGCCGTAGTACGATCGATAGGACTTTGAATTGCATTTTTGTACTACGCTCGATAGGACTCTGTTTTACACGCTCCGTAATTTGCCATTTTTTGTTTGTTTTGCCACTTCATTTCGCAGGAAGTTGCAACGAGACGATGCTCTTTTTAAAGGGTATCTCCATACCCAAATACATTGCCTTAGACTAATATTCCATCAAAACCAGCACTGCAACGCCTTGGTTTGTATTCGTGGTCATTTCGAACTAAATACCGATATTGCCGCACACATCGCCGAACGAGCTTGCTTGGCTGTCGTGCAGGGGGTCCGGGTTTGATTCGACGGAGCGGTATCTTCTTTTACTTGTTTATTTTTTCTACTTGGAGTTCTCGTAAGCTCGAGAACCTTCTCATCTGATCGAGTTACGAATGTTCTACGTGCCGAACGTTCTAGGCCGAATGTTCCAGAGACACACGCGGGTAAAAAAGGTGCTCCGCATGGCGAGCCGGAGTCAGTCTCGCCCCGGCGTTCGATCCTGTTATTAGGCCGACTTCGACGCCCGCGACGCTCTGTTTTCATCCTCTGTTTTCTTTTTATTTTGGGCACAAGCTCGCCCCATTAAACAATTAGTTTCTTCAGTTATTCTTCGCCTCATCATTTGTCATTCCTGACAATATTGCTAACAGTTTTCAGATTGAAGGAACGTATTCTACGCACTATTTTCCTCATGGTTTCACTTATTCTGCCTTGGGGTAGGCACAACTTGTTCAGAGCCGCATGTCCAATGCTTTAGCGCCCGGTAGATGAGGTATCGACCAAAATAAAATCTGTCTTTTCTCAGGCAGTAGATGTCTTATTTAGGAGAAGATCGCAAACTCGCGCCAAATATTTGGTTCTTATAAAATTATAAATACACCGAAACAACAGTGGGGTGGCGATCCCTAGGCCTACAACGGATAATGTACGCTTAGCTTTACAATCTGCGATGCCCACGAACGGTGAAAGGTCTCTGCGTAAGGCATCCCTTTCAGTCATTGTTTTTTACTCCTCCCGTGAAAACATTTCGATGTAGATCCTAAAAATAAGAATACCTAGTTAAAATATCTAAAAATATTTTAACTTCGAGCCGAGTAATTTGTGAAAATCATCCATGGGTCAGTATATTTTTATGCTCTTGGAGTAAAGATTTTTTAGTAGGAATAACATGAGCTGTGTTCGCAATTGTGCAAAAAAAGGCAAATGAGAAATAAAATTTGACAAAACCGGTAACAAAATGGCTTCTGCGACAGCTAAAAAATTCAACCACAAAAGGAGCGACTAACCACTTCTTCAATACTTCTTACTAAAATACTCGCGTGAGGTAATCGAGTTCTTAAAAAAATCTTCAGGAATAGGTTTCATTCTAAAAGATATCTATACATTTTTAAATTAGATGCGGCGCGTTTGATGTCACGACACTATGCTACTTGTTCCCTTCCTCGCTGGAGACAGAAACTTCAAGTCGTTGGGATTCACGAGAGCAGCCCAGCGAGCGAATGATAAAATAAATCAATAGTTCTCTGCCCAGACCCAATTCATCTCATCTTACTTCTGTAAAACTCAATTTTCCGAGTTTTCTTTGGGTTTTAGATTGCTTGTGGCGTCGAGCTGGAAATATAGTGTTCTGTTCTCAAACGCACAGGCTATAAACTCACTGCGTGTTTGCATTTCTTCCAAAGAACTGCTGCTCTTTGTTCGATGTCAAGCGTTCGTTTCCACACACAATTTTGTGCAGAAGAGTTGAGGGAACAGGTTTTCTTGCTGCTTGAAAACGTTTTGCAGCCTGACAAGCACCTTATAATCATTAAAAGTGACTGGATGCGGCTCAGAAGACGTTATTTCGTATGCCTTTCAAACTTGTTAGCGAAGCTAAACGTAAAGGGAGCTGGTGTGGGCACACCTAGAGAATTGTTGCAAGTAGAGTGGAACTCCATCAACTGCACAACATTTTGCTAGATACAAGAAAGTAGAGTGGTATTACGTCGTATTTTCGTTCCATTTTTTGGGAGAAGTTTACGAAATATACATTTAAGTAGTTCCTTTTCGATTGATGATATCCCATGTGACATGACGCTCAGACACTAGTTTCCAGATGGTAAGGGATTTTCAAACCATATTTATTCTGAACCAATAAAAAATAATTTTATTCACTAGCTGCGTTACGTTTTTAGTTCCTACCAATGACAATAAATTAGCCTGCAGCAAACGTTTTTTTCATAATGACGGCCAACAAACAAATATGACAATCTTACTAGTAAGTAATTGTTCGAAGAGCCTTTGTTCGCGTTAACAATTTAACTAAGTATTTTGCTGAACCAAAATTTATTCTAGGAAAATAAAGCATGTTTTTAATGATTTTAAGGAGACAGGTCAAATGGAACTCAAAGTTTACCGAGGTAATGGATATCACATTTCTTAAAAAAAAGGTTATGAATACCTATTCAATTGCATTCTTTTTTTTTTTTAACCTGAAGCTGACTAACATTTTGTGGTATCTTGGGGAAAGCAGGCGGGCAGATGCATTATTTAAAAAAAATGCTATCAAAATGTCTCGCACCCTCAGTAAACAAAGTCTATAAAAAATTCCAATGAGGGCTATTTGCATCTATTATCTGCCTCAGCAAACATTTTTATCCGCAATTCAATATGTCTTAGCCCATCTGTTTACTTTGGTTTCTCCATCAAATGGTAATAAGGTTATACTGGTAGAATGAATACTTACCTTCCCATACTTTGCGATGTTCTTTATAATCCCGTAGTCAAACTTTCGGAAGCAGTCGCATTTTATTAGCTGAAATATATATTTATACAACCAAGTAAATGATGCAGTCAATTTAATTATGAGTTATAAAATCTGTTGTGTCAACCAGCACAAAATGTACACTTCAATTTATGATTGCCTTAATTTGGAAATGGAAGAAAAAAATTGAACTTAATGCCTCCTTTTGTGCATGCCGTGTCAGAAACAAAATCGTACTTTTTTAAAAGATACACGTTTTTTTCCCGCACGAAGTACACGTCAATAGTGAAAATTAAATATCGATGTTTTTCTGGGTTCGTATTTGAAAATGTCTAATTTTTTTTTTTTACAGCGGGGTCAAAAACATAATGTTTTTTTTAAATTTTCTTTTATGGTAATGTTTAGATTAAATTAGAGTTACGTGTTAAGTTTCTCCCTGATCTCGTTTTTGCCCGTTCTTGAATTTCAGTGCTGTACAGATCTGGACAGCCTACAAACTTTTAACAAATAATAAACAAAAAACTTTTTTCAAGATTAGCAACATATGGTTTGAACATAGATGCAGCCTCTCCTATAAAGCCTCCAATTTTAGGGTTGGAATCATTGTGTCTAGGAGTGAATACCGAAAAGTCGATATAAATGATAACGTTCACCGGAAATCTAAGTAATTATTTTTTCAGAAAATATTGATCCGTACCCCTGTAGAGGGGAACTGCACTACTCCTATATTATTTTTATTTTTAAATGAAGAAAACTTGAAATACCCTTTTAATAATACGTAGCTCAGATATGTTTTAAATAAGTCGGTTGCATTTTTTTAATAAATATATGGCAAATATTTGACGACCCAAAATAGGTTATGCTTTTATTAATAATATGTTAAGCAGACTCGCGTGACATTTACAAGAAATAACACCTACACATATCGGATGTTATTCTAAACATCGGCCAAAATGCCGGTAAAAAACCTACACTTAGCATGGCACTAAGATTTGTCCGGTATTGGACAGTCACGGGAGTATTTGTTTTGCTATGTAGTGATATGAATAATAAATACGTTTGTACTTAGATTGGTACTATTTATTTGTTTATTTCGTGAAACTAACATAATAGAAAAGCGTCAAGTTAAACAACGAGAATTGTGTCTTTAAATTTTTGCGTGAAAAATGATTCTGTTTTTAGGTTACGTGACGTTACTTTCGCTACAATATTTCAAGGAAAATTAAGTTGGCGTTTGAGATACGTGATATCAAGTTTCTTGAAGAATGTAGAGTGAAGAGTGAATTAATGTACAATTTACATGATCTAAAACATCGGGTCACCTGAAAAAAAAAATGTGACACTAAATGTTGCGCGAAATTGCGCAGACAAACTGACGGGCGAACAAATTCTTTAGGGGTTCAGGGCTGTCGCAAAAAAGCAATTCAAGCCCTAAATAAGACTTTTCTGAAGACGACAGATCTCACATCTAGGTATTTCAAGTTCTTGATTTCAAAATTGTTACTCAGAGAAGTTTTTTACTGATATTTTTATACACAAGGCCGACCGTGTTAAGGCACCTCTGTTGTACATCTTAGCACAATGTATAAAGACGACATGTGCTCCTTCCAAACAGCTGAAGATCCCTCTGACCCGCCCGGTTGGTATATTAAAAACGTGTCGGTTTCTGGGATCCCGTTATAGGTTTAAGGTCAATCTACTTGTTTTTCATCATAAGCTAATAAAGCGTTCTACGAACAAAACGTGAGTGCGCAAGTAAGCTCTTGTAAGTTCAAAACTGTAGAATTACACGAGACTGCGGAGACAATAGAAAAAAGAACAGTTGTTTTTCTGTCGTCACCGCAGTCTTGGATAATTCAAGAAGTAAGGGTTTTATTGCAGCAAGGTGGTTATTTGGGCCATTTGGTGCATGGTCTTAAACGGTAATTTTGTGTTTTATTATAAATGCGAAAGCATTAACCGTCCCATGGAACGAAGCCGGCGTTGTCTTTAGCAGCGAAAGGCGGTTACTACCCGGTGTCCCAAATAGCGGCCAGGCTCTTAAATCGACTGCAGAAATAGGTTTATTAACCTATCGCGTTAGGATTTTGTACAGCGTTAGCCACAGGTGGTGGCTAAAGCTCCTTGGAAACGCAGCGAGGCCGCCGGTCTTCAAGCCATAGGGCGTCCAATGGTTTGAATTTCAACGTTCACGTTTTTGCGCTCGAAATAAATACGCGAGTGCCTGAAAGCATATAACGATATAAATCCGTTCCTGGAAGTATCGCGATACCAGAAACACAAACAAAAATGTATTTCATTACAAAAATACAAATACAATTAAAAATGTATCGATATACAGAAATATTACTACATAATCTATTTCTAAAATACTATCACGATACATTTGTATCGCGATACTGCACAACCCTGCTACTTAGTGCGGAGACAGCGCTGGGCGGTCACTTGATGCATAATTAGGAAAATGCGAGACGTAGTAGCGGCCCAGCTTAGTCGAATCTTTTCGGCGACGGTGAACGATATCGGGGCCAAAGAATTCAAAAACAGACGACACCTTCTTCCCGACACGATAGAGCGCGCGTGAATTCTCTCCACGTGCGGTGATCCCAGAGGGTTTCAAAACCGTAAAGAGTTTCTCCTCATATGTTGACGTTTTTTTGTTCCGTGATTTTGTGTTCGATGTTCTGATGGGATGATGCCGCGCTCTTATTGGCCGCGGAACCATCCAGACCCGCTCAGTTCTCATCACACTTTGCATTTCTTACCTGGTAAGTGACTGTAGTCTTAGCGATATAAAAAACAAAATAAAACACTTCTTTAATTGATGAATAAAATTAACGAGGCATATACAATTAGGTTGACAGCCTGAGAGCAACAGTTCACACCAGAGTGCACTAGTGCTTTTTGCATCTAAGATTATATGGTCACCGACACCGTGGGCCAGGACGAGTTTCGAACATCTTAATATTGTTCTGTAACGAAATATTCGCGGCATTAGTCAATAAGATCACCAAGGAAAAAATCACGAAGCAAGACGCGTGAACAAATTCAGCCACTCCTAGACATTTATATAGTATCCTCAAATACGCGAGGCAAAAATGTTGCCGCTACTTCGCGCCGCCGTTACTTTTTACTAACATGTAGAATTCACTATGACTTCAAGATGAACTCGGTAGCAGTTACGACTGTTCCTTTGCACTCACTACTCCGAGTAGCAAAAGTGGGTTCCGACATAAAGTGTGGTTTGATGTATAAGATACACACCGATAATAATCCTGAAGCTAGGCCCGAAAAAACACCGGAGGAATGAAAAAAAATTTTATTCGGATATTGATCCTCACATACAAGTAATATCATTTTGTTTTATAGTGGCAATGTTGAAATTATAAAAGACCTGCTTACCTGAACAAACTGAAGAAAATCGTTCACAGATGTTCCAGCCGGAGCATGGCTGAAGTAGACATTCAGTCGGGACTGTAAGAGAAAAAGCATATGTATAAAAACACAGAGTAATTAAGGCGAAAATATTCTGAATGAAAATGACATCTGAGCGCATCAAAAAGAAAGAGCTTTAAAATGACTGATCACACTGAATTTAATGCTCAGACACATCAAGGGTGTTGTCATGTTTTAATAGCAACTATCGCCAAATATGTTCCTTAAAAAGCTTGTTATTTACATTTTTGTATCAGCTCTTTTAATGACTGGACAGTTTATTACCATCACCTGTCCGGTTGACAGTGGAAGAATTCGTACCCGAATACTGTAAAAAACAGAGAGCTTCCTGGCTGTTTTTTTTTTTTTTCACAAGGGTGTCAAAAGAAAATTCAAGCCGAACCAAAAACGAATTAAAACCGTTTTATTTGACGGAGCCAGGCATTCCTCGAAACCGAAAACCAGCATTTTATTTTGAATCCAAGCTGTACCAAAACACAATGTTGCCTGTTCATTAAAAAGCAGTTCGGACCAGTACAGTGTGAGACGGGCTTGTTTCTGCGGATGGCGGTTCGAATTGAATTTTAGCATTCGTTGCGGTGGCGTCAGTGGCGCATTGTTGCCTAAATAAATTTCAGTGACGGGGAAACATCTGACTAATTATTAAACATATAGATACATATTGTCACGAATCACGAGGTGTAACAACGAATAACTGGGGAAAACTCAAACGTTTAATGGGGGCGAACTTGTGCCCAAAAACAAAAAAAGAAACAGAAGATAACAGCAGAGCGTCGCGGGCGTCGAAGTCGGCGAAAGAGCAGAGTCAAACGCTGGGGCGAAAACTGCCCCCGGCTTGCCACGCGGAGCCCCTTCTGTACACGCGTGGGCTTCTGGAACAATTGGCGTAGAAGGTTCGGCGTGTAGAACATTCTAACCTCAAATCAGCAACACGGTTCTCGAATGTACCAGAACATTACGTTAGAGTCAACAAAAATGCGTTACGCGGCCAGGAATCGAACCCTGGCTTTTTGCGTGGAAGGGTCGCGCGATAACCGCTAAGCCACAAGCGCGCTGCCTGCTTGGTCAGCTGCGCTCGCGGCATTACTCCACCCTTTAAAAAGTGCATCGTCCCGATGCAACACAAAACAAAAACAAAACAAAGCAAATAAAAAGAACGGCAAACTAAGGAGTCATTTGGCACACATAAGGTCCACCGTCCTATCGAGCGTAGTACGGCTTCAGACGCACGACATGGATGACTTCAGGTCGCGGCGGGCGGCGTGATGATGTTCTTGTTCTGTCGGGCATCACCTCGTAGTTCAGCTCCCCGAGGCAACAAAGTACCTTGTATGGTCCAAGGTACAGTTTCTCACTGAGGCCGCGGTGACGGATGGGCGTCCACACCCACACCCTGTCTCCGGGCTGGAATTGGACGTCCCTGCGACGGAGGTTGTAGCGGCCAGCGTTGACGGCGTTGCTGGTCTTGAATCAGGAGTCGGGCGAGCTGGCGGACTTCTTCGGCCCTTTGAGCAACCACCTGGGCGTCGTCGCTTTCATTGTCAGCTGGCTCATGGGGCAGCATCGCGTCCAGCATGGTCGTTACCTTCGCACCATGTACCAGCTGGAAAGGTGTGAATCCAGTGGTCTCTTGCAAAGCCGTATTGTGGGCGAACGTGACGTAGGGCAACACCTCGTCCCGCGTCTTGTGCTCTACCTCAACGTACATAGAGATCATGTCGGCGATTGTCTTGTTGAGTCGCTCCGTCAGTCCGTTGGTCTGTGGGTGGTACGCAGTGGTACGACGATGGCTGGTGTGACTGAGCCGGAGGATTTCTGGGTCAGCTGTTCCATGAACGATGATCCGCAATCTGTAATCAGAACTTCGGGAGCGCCATGCCGGAGGACGATGGATTCGATGAAAAACTTGGCGACTTAAACAGTCGTCCCTGAAGGAAGGGCTTTCGTTTCTGCGTACCGCGTGAGATAATATGTAGCGACGATTATCCACCGGTTTCCCAGGGTCGACGGCGGAAAAGGACCAAGTATATCTATTCCGATCTGCTGGAACGGTGCAGTTGGCGGAAGAATCGGCTGCAGAAGACCTGCCCGCTTCGCCGGCGGTTTCATGCGTCGCTGGCACTCGTGGCAGGATCGGGTGTAGAGGTGGACGGTTTTGGGGAGCTTGGGCCAGTAATACTTTTCACGAATACGGGCCAGTGTCCGGCTGTAACCAAGGTGTCCGGACGTCAGGTCGTCATGACATGCTTGAAAAATCTCCTCTCGAAGGTCGGCTGGGATTACCAGCAGCCACGGCGAGTTGTTGTTTCCAAAGTTCTCTTTGTAGAGCACACCTTGTCGAATGACGAAGGTCGGCAGGGTTCGTGAGAAAACATGGGGCACGGTATTCCCGCGCCTTTCCATGTGTTCAATTAATTCGCGCAGCTCAGGATCGTCCCGTTGAGGTCGTGCGAGGTTGTCAGTGGTCACTGCTCCTAGGAAGCACTCGTCGTCATTGTCGTCGCAGCTGCCGGAAGGTGTTTCGACAGGGGCCCTGGACAGGCAGTCGGCGTCGCTGTGCTTCTGGCCTGACTTGTAGACTACATTGATGTTGAACTCCTGCAGTCGGAGACTCCATCGAGCGAGGCGTCCTGAAGGGTCTTTGAGGTTCGCAAGCCAGCAGAGCGAGGGATTGTCTGTGACAACGCGGAACGGGCTCCCGTACAAGTACGGGCGGAACTTCGTGATTGCCCAGACGACCGCAAGACATTCTTTTTCAGTCGTGGAGTAATGTTTTTCCGATTTGGATAGCGTCCCACTTGCGTACGCTATGACTCGCTCGGTCCCTTCTTGCACTTGAACCAGTACCGCTCCAAGTCCTGCATTACTAGCGTCCGTGTGAATCTTAGTTTCCGCATCCTGATCAAAGTGCCCAAGGACAGGAGGAGACTGGAGTCTTCGGTTCAGCTCGTCGAATGCCTTCTTCTGCTCCTCGGCCCACTCGAACTTCTCGGCGTCTTTCGCGAGATTTGTGAGCGGTGCGAAATTCCTTGCGAAATCCCGAACGAAGCGTCGATAGTAGGCACAAAGTCCAAGGAATCTTCGCACGGCCTTCTTGTCTGTCGGCGCTGGAAATGCCGCGACGGCGCGAGTCTTCCCGGGGTCTGGGCGGACGCCTTTGTTACTAACCACGCGGCCTAAGAACTTCATTTCGTTATAGGCGAACCAGCACTTTGATGCCTTGAGGGTGAGCCCGGCGGTCTGTATGGCTTGGAGCTCAGCTCGGAGCCGCCGCAAGTGCTCGTCGAAGTCAGTTGAAAATACTACGACATCGTCAAGGTAGATGAGACAGCTCTGCCACTTTAGCCCTGCCAGTACGGTGTCCATGACACGCTGGAAAGTTGCTGTCGCCGTGCATAGTCCAAAGGGCATAACCTTGAACTCGTACAGTCCATCTGGCGTGACGAAGGCTGACTTTTCTCGGTCCCGTTCGTCAACTTAGATCTGCCAGTAGCCGCTCTTAAGTTCCATCGATGAGAAATATCGAGAATAGCGCAGCCGGTCTAGGGTGTCGTCGATGCGGCGGAGTGGGTAGACATCTTTCTTCGTCACCGCGTTCAGCTGCCGGTAGTCCACGCAGAACCTAAGCGTTCTGTCCTTCTTCTTAACCAGCACGACTCGAGAGGAACATGGACTACTTGAAGGTTGGATTATGTCGTCTTTCAGCATCTCTTGGACTTCCTCGTGGATCGCTTCTTTTTTTTTAACGAAGATTCTGTACGGCGATCGACGCACAGGGCGCGCGTCGTCGTCGGTAACGATGCGGTGCTTCGCAACGGCGGTTTGGCGCACCTTCGACGACGTCTCAAAGCAGTCACGGTATTCGGCGAGAAGGTTAATTAGCTGTCGTAGTTTCGGGCCCGGAAGCTTAGGGTCAATAGGGAGTTTTCGTAGATCGTTCCCGCTGTCCTGCAACGCTCTCCGCAACCAGCTCCGCTAGCCGGAACTCTACAGCCAAGGCCATCGGCGCGCCGGCGCAGTAGCGGCTGCTTCGTTGCGGAGTGCTTAGCGGAAGGGGAAACGCGGTCTACGAAAACTCCCTAATGTCGAGCTGCGTTGGCGACGTACTGTCTTGCTGAGGTGGCGAGGATTCGTCAGTAATGGAGGTGATTTCGGCGGAGTTTCGGAGTTCCTCGACCTGCCCCACGGCTGCACCTTTTGTGAGGTGTTGCGTTTCATTTCGAAAGTTCGTCACGAGGACCACGGTTCGCCCATCCTGAAGTTCAACCACTCCTCTTGCGAAGCCTATTCCTCTTCCCTGGAGCAATTGGAGGTTGCCTTCCAGAACAACTTCGCCGCATGTAGCTGCATCCGTCACTACGGGTACGACAACACATGATCGCGGCGGCAGGTTCACGTGGTCGGCAGCGACTCTGACGGCGGCTGACGCTGTTTGGGTTTCCTCTGAAGGCCGAACAGGCTTGCGCAGCGTCAATGTTTTCTCACCAAAGTCGATGACGGCGCCGTATTCACACAGAAAGTCCATGCCGAGAATGACGTCTCTGGAACAGTCTTGTAGAAGAACGAACTTCACAGGGCACGTCTCACCGTGGATCTCGACGCGAGCAGTGCATCTCCCGAATGGCGTGATGAGCTGTCCTCCGGCGGTTCGTATTTGTGGTCCGTCCCACGGCGTTATGACTTTTCCAAAGCGGCGGGAGAGCCTCTCACTCAAGACTGAGTAGTCTGCTCCGGTGTCCACGAGTGCCGATGCGTCGAGGCCGTCGATAACAACGTTCAGGTTGTTGGACACCTATGCAGGGTCGTCGTTGTGATGCGTAGTGTCGGGAGAGTGGTAGCGCTCCGTCGTTCTTGGAGGCTCTTTACGTCGGTCGTCTTCGGCAACTCCACCTCCAGGGGTGGCCGCGCCTAGTTTCCCCGGCAAGGTGCGAGGGGCGACAGGCATTCACGTCGGCGCCGTTGCATGGGCAAAGCTGGACGTCGTGGCTACGGCGACCGGAACTCTCGGCGGGACGCAGGCTTGGGGGACTGGGGTTGTCGCAGTAAGTCGTCCATCTCAGTAGGGCGTTCACCATTACGGGGGCGCGGGTCGGTCGGGTGGAACCCACGTAGCTCGAGTCGTCGGTATGGGCATCGGCGGTAGGTGTGGTCCGCTTCCCCGCAATGGAAGCACAGAGGGCGTCGGTCGGGCGTTCGCCACACGTCGGTCTTGCGGGGTGCGCGAGGCTTCGGGCAGGCGTACTGCACCTGGTCGTCGTGGCGTCGGTCGTGCTGCGGCGCAGGAGGCTGACGTCGGGGCGGCGCGACATAGGTGCGAGGAGGAGGCGGTGGGCGTCGGACCACTGCGGCGGAATTAGGCGTCGGTGGTTCCGGAGCGGTGCTGACGAGAACCTCAGGCTGCAGCGCTTGATGAATTTCATCCCTGACAATCTCGGCGATTGAGCGCGAAGCGGTGCTTGCGGCGGCAGGTAGAAGCTTCTTCATCTCCTCCCGGACGACGTCCCGGATTATCTCGCGGATGTCCGTGATGTTGCAGCCGGAAGACGAAAAGGCAGCGACGCCGGGAACTCGGTGATAGTGGGTGGCTCGTGCTTGAAGGGCACGTTTGATGTTGGTGGCCTCCGTCATGAAGCCTTCAACGGTGGTAGGCGGGCTACGCACAAGACCGCCGAAAATATTTTCCTTCACGCCGCGCATCAAGACTCTGAGCTTCTTTGCTTCGGACGCTTGAGGATCGGCGCGGTTCCTGAGTCACAGGACATCTTCCACGAAGCTAACGACACTCTCGTTAGGACCTTGGATCCTCACTTGAAGAAGCTCTTCCGCGCGTTCTCATCGTTGTTGGTTCGTGAATGTTCTTCGCAACTCAGCCTTGAGTTGCTCCCAGGACGTGATCGATGCTTCGTGGCTCTCGAACCAGTTCCGGGCGGTTGCTTCCAAGGCGAAGTAAGCATTTCGTAGACACATTTCCGGTGTTTCACCCGTTATGACGGGCCACTCGTTCGTACTGTTGGACCCAGTCGTCGATGTCTTCTTGGCTTTCGCCGTAGAAGGGAGCCGGTGGCCGAGGAGCGACGGGTAGGTAGACGACGGCAAGAGCGGCGGGGGTGTGCGGCTGGTTGGCCATCGTCGTCTTCGTTGCCTGCTTGGTCCTAGGTGGCAGAGGTGCGTATTCTGGAGGTAGACCTTGGGTGCGGCGACTTGATCGGGTCTCGATCTGGTCTTCGTTGGGTCCTCGGGAGGTTGGGTTCTGACTTGTACTGCGGGAACCCGGAGGGCTCCGCTGCACGGACATGCGGTACCCCGCACCTCCACCAAAATGTCACGAATGACGAGGTGAAGCAAAGAATAACTGGGGAAAACTGAAACGTTTAATGGGAGCGAACTTGTGCCTAAAACAAAAAGGAAACAGAAGATAACAGCAGAGCGTCGCGGGCGTCGAAGTCGGCGAAAGAGCAGAGTCGAACGCTGGGGCGAAAACTGCCACCGGCTTGCCACGCGGAGCCCCTTTTGTACACGCGTGGGCTTCTGGAGCAATCGGCGTAGAAGGTTCGGCGTGTAGAACATTCTAACCTCGAATCAGCAACACGGTTCTCGAATTTACCAGAACATTACGTTAGAGTCAACAAAAATGCGTCACCGTGGCCAGAAATCGAACCCTGGCTTTCTGCGGGGAAAGCACGCGCGATAACCGTTAAGCCACGAGCGCGCTGCCTGCTTGGTCAGCTGCGCTCGCGGCAATATCCCGTGCGTGCGCACCATGACTTGACGTCGGCGAGTCGGTGCCGAGATGTGCACCTCTGGCTCGCTATACCAAGAGGTGAAGGAGCTATTCTTTGATCCTTTTATGGAGAGAAACAATGTTCCCAAACGAAAGGAGAGGCGAACATAAAAATTAAAATGAAAAATCGGCACGACTATGGCGTACGTCTGCGGTTTCAAAAATGTTAAAGCTAGCGCCAGAAATAATTTTAATATTTTCTTCATACTTTTCAAAACCAGCGGCGCGTGGGTGTTTTTTTTTTCTTGGTGCATTTTTAAGTACTTTTCTACTCTCATATGTTATCTGTTAGCGAGCACGGTGCGTGCAGGTTGATAGGTCTCGCATTGGAAGATTATACTTTGGTATTGCTACGCAGCGCCTTAAGTACACGGGGTGTGCATGGAGTGGTGTTCGCCATAAAACGTTAAGAGTGCGACACAAACTTTAGCGGGCCTTTTTTACGCTGCCCCCGTTTCCGGAGCAAGGCTTCTGATAAGAGGATGAACGTTCCTTTTTCTTAGCGACTGGGAGCTATTCTTTTTCTTTAGCAGAGAAGATGCGCAGGATGCCACGGCACCGTATAAGGTACAGCTATGTACCGATTTCAACCAGCTAGCACATAGTGCAATCGGGGGTCGAACTCATATTTTGTACCTATAGCTGAACAGGAGCCAAACCGCAAAACAAATGCAGAGCCGCTGAACCCTGACCGCAACGGAATCAGATGGATGACCAGTTCGACACCGTGCTTTTTACTTGAAATATTATTACCTGCGTGAAATGCAGCGATATCAGACTATATAAGAACAAGCATGGATTGATGCTGTCAAATGTTTTTAATTTTAAACGAAACAGTCGAGAAGTATTACTTTCGCGAGGGAGCATGTTATCACAGTAATGTGGAGAACTTTATTGAATAACCAGGTTGCTTCTGGTGGTGCGCGTGGTAGGAATCCGAAACTGGTGACAACGCTGTGCTCAAAGCTCATTTTGAGATTGTGAGTGGGCCTAGTGCACAGCGCAGAAGGGAGGCGGTTTTCTTATTTCGAGGGTAACAAAAAAGGCCACGCCGGCCCATCGCGGGGCTGTATCAATTGGGCCGGCGACACCGCGATGGTGATAAACCCTTTCCACTGAATTTCTTGCAGGTCTGGCTAATGCATTGAGACGGACGGCGGAAGCCAAATGCCACGCGTTTTGTTTCATACCATAAGTGTGCCCGGCTTTGGTGAACATTTTACCTATTTTTTTTTTAACGACACATTGTTGGCGTCAAAAATGTTTTTGGTCTTGACACGGCGCGTTCGAACGGACACAGTTGACTTTTAGGATTAGCAAAGCATTCAGTCAGGTTAGACGTCAGATACTCCTAATACCATTTAAAAAAAATATGCCCCTGGTATTTTGCTGTTGCTTGGTTGATATGGCACCTCAAAAGCCGAAAGAATTAAGTTAGATTAAAACAATTGTGTCCGAGAAATCTTCAATATTATCTGGCGTATGGCAAGTTTCTAAACTTTCCCCACTGCTGCCTTAGTTGATAGTTAACAATGTACTGCATGTAGTGGAAATCCATAATTTATGATGTTCCCCAAAGACGTAAAACTGTCTCACAATGTTGAAGGTGTAAGTGTCTGTACTGTTGTGCAAAACGATCTCCGCCCTCCTCAACAAACGTGCTTGGCGAGAATGCTGCAACTGTACCAAAGAAAATAATGAAGTAATATTCCTTAGCAGGGTTATAAAATATAGTATTAGGCTCAGCTTTATTTTATAGACAAATACGGTGAACAAATAACATAGGACGTATTTGTGTGGTTTTCAAACCCCGATAGGATTTTCGTTTGCTCGTTTGCGTTGTTATTAAACGACTACGCTACCTCTGCCTATTCCGCGGCTATCGAGAACATGTTCGTGCTATAAGTATCTTCTAATCCTGCATTGGTGAAATTCTGAGATCATGCGTAGAATTTGTGTGCTTGCTATGTAACTGTTTTGTAATCTCACGCGGGAATTGAATCGAAAATATTCAACCTATGTTTATACATAATTTGCATGTTAGACGTATTGTTCACCGTCGCTTTCTCAACTTTGAATTTTATTTGATGAAACTAGGTCTGTTGCATCTGCACGAAATAATTACAAGTAATATTCATATTAAACCTGAGAGGGGCAACAATCAAGGGAAGGTTGTGTTTTATTATTCCTCTTTCTTGAGTTTACTACGGTGTCATTCATCAGATCGCCTACGTTTTCTTTATTTTTTTTCCTTACCTTTACAAGTATAGATTTCGTGCGCCAAGTCTCGAGCTTGATGAAAATAATCCCTGCAGAAGGGGAACAAGGAGGCAAAGGAGAAACACAATTCTCCAAACGGAGCTAGTTGACTGGTGTGAGACAGAAAAAATCCGGCTGGTCCTGGTATCGATTTCTGTTTGTCCTTTGTCCGCCTTCTTCACCTTCTCCAGGGATTATTATCACCTTTCTTGTGACGCTCGCTTGCCCCTTTGCAACTCATTGCTTTATAATCATTACCTTATATTGCAAGCCGTTCATTCTTGTTGGTGTTAGACTGTGGCAGCTGATAAAACTCGTTCGCTCTACTGACGCCTAATTCTTGGTTAGCTCAGTTGATAGAGCGTTCCTCTGGAAATAGAGAGGTCCCTGGTTCGATACCAGGACCAGATAGGAGTTTTTCCGGTCGCGCCCCAGTCACCCAGCTAGGTTTGAAAATTTTCGTTTGTCCTTTGTTCCCCTTGTTCCTCATCTCCAGAAGTTATGTTCGTCATTCTCGTCCATCTCGCTTGCACCTCTGCAATTAATTGCTTTATTATCATAACCCTACATTGCAAGCCGTTCATCCTTGTTGGTGTTAGACTGGTGGCAGCTGATAAAACCCATTTGCTCTACTTGCGTCTAACTCCTGGTTAGCTCACTTGATAGTGCGCTCGATTGAAAATTAAGAGGTCCCTGGTTCGATACGAGGAACAGGCGGATTTTTTCGGTCGAGCACCAGCACCTAGCGGCGTTTGTAGATTTTTGTCATACTTGGGTAGTAATTCAATTACTGTGATTTAATTACTTTCCTTGGTCATTTATAATTGCAATTATTACTTCCGGGTAAAGGGAATTGTCAATTGTAATTTAATGACTTTCTACCATCAGTAATTACAAAATTTCAGGTACAAATACAATTACTTTTGCAAAACTTTGCGGCGCCGACGGAACCTCTATGAAAGCCTCAACGCTCGCACAAGTGGCCTAACTCTCGGTGGAACACTGGTACAAAGACACGCAGCCACACACACTCACAATATATATAGCGTCGCATTGTTTGTCCTTTTGTTGCTTACACTGCGGGCTGAAGGCAATTCTCTTTGGAGCCAACCTCAACGGCGCCAAAAAAAAAAAAAAATTAGCTTCAGCTTTCAGCCGAGCTTGGGAACTTTAATTGTCTATGAAGTTTTTTTTGTTTTGTTTCTTTGCCATTTTTTTACGTCCCTCTACCAGTATTGTGGCATATTTGTTTCTTTGTATTATATTTAAGTTTATGTCCTGTTGGTTTTACTTAGGATATTATTTACATAAGCATTTGGGAGACTGAGCTCGCACCTGTGATTATTGTCACCAATGGTTCGGGAGCTCCGATTCGGTTCTCATATATTTCTGAGCCATTATAACTTCAACTCAATGTAAATAACTTACAACACCATGATGTTTGTATGTGAATGCGGTCGTATTAGCGCGTGTGGATTTTAGTTTTATATTAACACTTGTAAAATATTGATATATGAATAATTGTCGCATTTTTATTTGCCGGGCTAACAAAAGTTTGTCAACCCAATTTTTTCTTTGGCGATCTGGCGTCTACCGGCATATGCACCAATTTATTATTATTTATTAAAACTATAAGAACGTAGTAATTCTAGATAACAGAAAGTATAAAACATAGAGAGGACGAAACAAAGACGAGTACATTCTATGTTTTATACTTTCTGTTATCTAGTACTTCTTACCAACAGGCTCGTTAGGAATGTAGTAATTCATTACCCAAAACTGTCAAGTTCTATCATGAATTTAACAAAATTCATAAAAGGAAAGTACAATAGGTGGCATTTATGCAGCGATGCTTAAGCCTCCTCAATCATTGGGGCAAGGAATGAACAAATACGTTGCATTCTATACAACTCGTTTAAAGTTATATGGCCCAAGTCGGTTCGCTTTCAGATATAGGTAATTGTAAAGTAATTGCATTACTTTTTAAAAGTAATTTGTAATTGTAATTAATTATTTTCACGTAGTAGTAATTGTAATTGTAGTTAAACTACTTTTGGAGCAAAGTAATTGTAATTGTAAATAAATTACATTTTGAAAGTAATTTACCCATGTATGATTTGTGTTTGTCCTTTGTCACCCTTGTTCCCCTTCTCCAGGGATTATTTTCGTCATTCTTGTCCAGCTCGCTTGCACCTTTGCATTTAATTGCTTTATAATCGTTATAGTTTCTTTAAATGAGTTCATATATTAACCTAGAGGGAAAAGGTCCCATGTATTCCGGTCGCTCCAAAATGGCGGGACATTGACGTGAACATCGTTGGTCCCAACGAGCCCATATTACTGGAGTCGCTTTAATATACACTGGGAAGCTGGCAAACATCGAATGCTAGTCGTGTACCTAGTGTATTCCTATCTTTGATTTGCGAAAAGTACCAGCGTCACATATTGTTTATAAACACTGGGTGACTCAAGGAGCGGCCAGGCTCTTTAAATCGACCGCGAAATTCGGTTTCTTAACCTATCGCGCTACGACTTTGTGCAGCTTTGCCCACAGATGGTGCATTTTTTTTTTGTAAAAGTTGCAAAGAGGGAACTTACCTGAGGAAGAAGTAAAAAAGAAAAAGGCTTAGCTTCTATGGAAACGCAGCGAAGCCACCGGTCTTGAAACCATAGGGCGCCCTATGGTTTGAAGACCGGTGGCTTCCCTGCTTTTCCATAGTAGCTAAGACTTTTTCTTTTTTTTTTTACTTTTTCCTCAAATAAGTTTGCTCTCTGCAATATTTACGAAAAAATGCACCATATGTGGGCAACGCTGCACAAAGTTGTAGCGCGAAAGGTTAAGAAACCGAATTTTGCGGTCGATTTAAAGAGCCTGGCCGCTCCTTGAATCACCCAGTACATAGAGTTAAGCTTTCCGCAAATTTCAACTTGTCACGGCAAAAGGAACGCGCCTAACCTAACATCTCTTTGCTTTCTTCGATTTTATGTTGCTTTGTGTTTCTTTCTTTCTTTCAAGACCGAAAGTGACAGCGGCAAAAATGCGTTCTGTTAAATGCCTTAACTTCTTAATCTCGCTGTGGTCATGTGTAGCGTATGGGTAGACCTCCACATACCAAACCTATTTTGTCCCGATATCGTGGCCGCGAGCCTAATTAAACGCTTTCAACAGACCTGCGCCATGTTTATTAAACACGACGTTTTGGGTTGATTTTATAATTATGGATCAGCTGCTTAACCGTGTTTTACAGGGAATTGTACGGCTGCCTAGGTCGCTTCTTATAGCAGCAACTCGAATACACGTATTTAAATAAAATTTTGAAAAATACATTCGCATAAAGAAAATCAAATAAGAAAAAAAACATCCCCTCCCGGCGTCGCAAGTTCTGGTATATATAACCCTTTTTAAGTTTTAATTCATTTTTTCGGTAATTTAGAACAAATCCCTAGGTAAAACCAGACACACCCAAGTCCACCCAACCAACAAACTCAAAATAAGTATTACTCTTTTGTCGAATATTTTAACGCAGTTCTATTATAACCGCGAAAATAAATGCGCCAGAGAACGTGGCATGCTGAGCAAGACAAACAATGCGCTTAGTTTGTCTCGCTTTTCTTGTCACACTGTATTGCTCTTTTATTTTTTAGCAATGCGCTGGCACACCTTTCCATTCTAGTAATATCATAAATACTTTAAATAAATATCTGTCTGTACATTCAAGGGCGCCTTAGTCGCGAACATTACGTAAGCACTCTTTTTCATTTTCTATATGTAAAATAGAATTAAAGAAGGTATATTGCCGCCAAATTTGTTGATTATATATTGCATTAATTGTAGTGATGGCAGAATTCAAGTTGTCAGGGGTAAATTATAGCCGGAGATTGCGTATTCATGCTCACAATGTAAAGGTCAGTTACAAGAAAATGCTACCAGTTCTGGTTTTCTTGTTAACTTTGCCTTCAATACATTAAAGCTATTAGGTGGAAAACTCTGTTTTCAGTTAGAAACGCCCATATTATCAAGGTAACAAATCAAATAATAACGTAACACTTTTTAACGTAATGACATGCTGAAGAACCAATCCTAGTTTTCCAAATCAAACGCTTTACCTTACCCGATTAGTTTGGTGAGAATCCACACCAGCTGCGAGAAAAAGGATGGCAGTGCAGATCTCGTCGCCAAATTTCCTGCCGCACAAATTGGTGGCGATCTTTTGCAATGCAGGACTGGACACTAGAAATTGTCCTTTACCAGCTAATTTCCATAGATTCTGAAAAGGTTAAAATTAATACCAGTGGTGGCGAGATGTGTTTCTTGCCTTGCTTATAATTCAGTTAGCATCTGAAGGTGATGAATTGTTGTAAACATTGCGAAGACATGCATAATCTTTATCTCGAGTGTTCGTATTACTGCGTTAAAGTATTCGGTGCAAAGCATACAACTTATATAGAGTCTCACCAATCTTTAAGTATACATATGCTTAAATTGTGTCAAGTGTTGTCATGTTATTGTTATTCCATGATGTGTCAAGATTTAGAAAAAGCTGGTAAACGCCACGCGTGTCGAAATGACGGAGTATCGTTCGCAGTTTCCTTGAGCAAGTCAATATAAATTTATCCGATGTGGAAAACTGGCTAATTATCAGAAAGTAACTTTATACAATTTTTAAATAATATTTGAGTGCAAACAAATAAAAACGTTGGTAACCTTGATGATAAATTTTCAATTATGTCGTTTTAATTAGAGTAGCCTTCGTGCGTCTAACTTTTACAAGCTTTAAAGAACCCGAGCTTTAAAAAAATACGGTCCACGCGACTAAGTGCACACACATCCTAATTTGCTAGCAGATAGTCAGCTGATATTTTTAATCTTATATCGCGTGCGCTTTATTTGTTCTGTAAGAACTTGGCAGGGCAATTTTTCCACTTTTTTTAACTAAAGCCAGAGACAGCGCGGTAGGATTCTGCTTAGAAAACAATCCTGAAATCGTAGTGATGTCTGTTCATGTGTCTATGTGTAACAATTATTGAGACGCATGTACTATCAGTTGAATCTTTTACAGATTTGCCTAAAGCAACTGCGTATCCCATTTTGACAGGCCCTTCAGCCGAGACGTCGGCCAAGTCTATGAATTCCTGTTAGGCTGGTCCTTAAAGAGTGACATTACTTACACTGCCTCAGAGCTGGGTAAAGATTTACGAAATTTAAGTTTTTTCTTCCTGTTATAGTGTATTCGCAGAACAGATTTTGTCTCTGTGAAGGGAATTAAGCGTTATCAAGTTTAGAGGTAACTTGCGCCGCGTCACAGATGTTCGCTAATTCCCGGACTCGCACGGGGAGCAGGGGAGAATATGCGAACAACCTACGAATATCCTTCATCCCCTCTGAGCGACCGGGCCCCCGCGTTGTCCCCCTTTTTTGGGGGGAAGGAAGGCATCATCTTATTCAAATATCTAAGAGCTTAATTTTAGGGTTGCTGTACTGAATTCTAATAGAACATTAGGTAACGGTAATTCTTTTGGGGTTCAATGTGACGAATACCAATTAATATGTGATATAGCAAAAAGACTCGTATTTATTATTCAAAATAAAGATTTGTCCTTCGATATCACTAATATCCATTAATTTTTCCCAGCTGCCACAGAGAATAAGAACATTTTGAAAATGTGCACATAAAACACTACGTACCTAAAACCACATAAAACACTACGTAACACTACAGGTTGCATATTTCCACACGGCAGTTTCTTTTGCACCTATAGCGCAAAAGCTCGGTCTTATGTAATATATAGCCATATGTTGCTATAAAAACATTGTGATATCTTCGCGGCAAGGTTTCACGTTCTCCCAACTCATCTGGTGAATGACCGGAATGGAATGCAATCAGTTTTTCATTCTGATCCCTGAACAAAGTAAAGTGTATCGCAGACGTCCACATTTCTACTTATTTTTATATATTTGCGCAAAAATCTGTGCGTGTTTTCGTCAGTCGCCTTTGCGAGGGAACAGAAAAATAGATATCCTACACTCACAGCAATAATATCCGCAAATGGAGCAAGGAGTCGCGCGGGGGCGCGTACATTGCCAAGGTAGGCAACAGGTCCCATCGCACTAAAGAGGCTTATCTGAAAATAAATACATAAATTACAGCATTAAAATACCCTAATTCTTCGAGCAGCAAAACTCAACATCGCTACTAGCCGTTATCGTGATCTCAGCGTTGATATCTCTTTTAGCCGTCGAGGATCGTGCTAAATGCCAAGTTATATTACCAAGGTGGATACTGGGTGAAGCTGGCTTCTCGCATAAGCACGCTCCGCCCGTCTAGTGCGTTTATGGATGACCATAAAGGGACACTAAACCCCCCCCCCCTCCCCCCCCTAAGAAAAAATATATTTTTAGTCCCTAATTAGTCCTTAATTAGAGTCGAAAGAAAAACAAATGCCGATCATTTATGCTACAATGCAAATTTTTCGATTTGCGAGCGAAACCGAAACTGTACCCCTGTGGGGCCAGTGGGAGGATGATTAAAGCTTTTGTACCCGCGGGAGCGTGCTTTCCGAGTTCGGTCCCATTCGCTGTTACGGGTGTTTGACATATCGAGTGTTTATATTAAACTCGTTGTTATGTGTTGCTGTCGTAACATGGTCACATTGTTTTTGTGCTTAACGAACAAATAATCTAAAGACAGGCCTTGCTGTACTCAAAAATATTTCAAGGTCTGAACTTCCGTTTTGACTTCAGACTGTAAACAAACAATCTTTGCTTTCGTTTACAAGATGGCTGACGACGTCTGCATGCGATGCCGTCCACTTGTCTAGTATTCATAGCCCAGAAAAGTACGGGGGAGCTGGCGCTTGCATGCGGTAGTGCACACGTTGTCAGTAGTTAGTTGCCTAGTTTTCATAGCTCTGAAAAGTTACCGGGGATACTTGTAGTACAGGTGGTGAAGTACAGTTTCGCGCATTTTCTGGCGTAGCCACCCCGCCCAACCTCAAATCTGTAGTTTCTTTCTCTGCATGTGTAGATGTGACATTTCAGATGTCGGTTCCCGGAAAACGGCGCAGCTGCTCCGTGGTGTGCTACAGGACGGACGATCGCGAAGGACGGTTCTTTTCTAGTAACCATGGGCTACCGACAGACGGCAGATCGCGAGCCGTTTGACTGCAGGCAATCGGGCGTCCGCCGAGTAAAAAGTTTGGCAGGCTATGTTACCGTTACTTCGCTCCGGAAGCCTTCCGGACTTCCGCTAACGTGCACGAACGTGCGTACCTGAGACCCGGGGCCAGTGCCCGGACCTGTCCTTACGCTATTCCTACCGAAGGCAACAATAGCACTTGCACCAATAGTGGTAAGTGAGGCAAATTTGACGTTCTGTCTTTACCTTTCGGGTTACTGGAGCAATTTTGTTCATGGCTGTAAGATGATAGGTTTACTCAATAAGTGTAACCCCGAATTCCTAAACGCTTAACGATCGCGTTGGTAACGGCAGGAACAACAGGAAAGTATAAACACACAACTGACGAGAAGAAACACAGACGAGTACATTCTTCGTCTGTGTTTCTAGTCCGTTGTGTGTTCATTCTTTCTTGTCGTTGCTGCCCGAATTCTTAGTTCAGGTTCGTTGGGATCTAATGCACTAACTCCCGTACAGCCGGCAACGCTGATTTGAGATCTGGGGTTGCCTATTAAAAAATAGTTGAGTACATTTTGCCTCTGTGACGCTTGTTCAATAAAACTGCCGCGCAGTTCGAGTGTTGTTGAGTATATAATGGACACGCTATATGTGTAGCCCACCTCCAATCCATTTTCCTTGTATACAATTAAACCAGCTGCCAATGGGATCGAGTGGCCTGAAGAGGTCAGCAGCTGCATTCAGCCTTGACAGCCCCGTTGAAGTTTCCTCTCTTGTGAGTTTGGTACTGTCGCCATCCCGATTCTCAGCACTGAGTGCATAGTATGCACAAGTTGCAAATTGCATTATTATTTCCTATTTTAACTTTAGGCACTGGCAGGGTCGTTCGACGGCCAAACTGCTGCATCTGGTCAGCTTGACACAACTGACACGGTTGGACCAGGCATACAAATCATTGCATCAAACACCAATGTGGTGAGTTCCCTTGCTACACCCCTTCAACTCTGTTAGTGACTCCCACTGCAGATTTTACCTGACATCAGACTCAAGTTGGAAACATTTGCCTTTCCTATGCCCAGCACCACTTTACCACGGAGGATGACTGCCATTGCATATCAACTCCTGTACCACCCGATTTGGGGGGGGGGGGGGGGGCGGTAAGTGTCAGCAATGTGCTGGATAGGCCTTGCGACGCAGGCAAGAACGAAAATCCGCAAGACATGGCAGATGACCCACGGGACTTGGAGGGCAGGACGGACACTGATGTGGAGGAGTCGCACGTGCCTGCTGAAGGTGAGAGCAGCATTGACTTGAGTGAGAACTTCCCCCAGTTCCCCATACTAACGGTCATGCTCGACACACCAGCGCCCGACCTTTTAAAATAATCTTACATTTGATTGATTGATGTATCAATTGTTTGTGATAAATTTTTGTGTTGTGAGAGACTTTTAGCCAGCTTACTTTCGTGCATAAGGAAAAAATGATCTAACTAAAGGTATTGTTGTAACAAAACATATGACAAGCCCTTCACTACTTTCGCTTTGCACCACTAACCATAGCCTCCTCTGTGCTGACAAAGCATGGCAGATTGCCACGAAACGGAGCCGCCGAAAGTGAAATGGTAGAGCGGCAGACAACCATTCATGTAACGGGCGCCCCGCTGCGGCGAGACGCCGAAACACACTATACTTTTTTTTTCCTGTTGGCGAGGATGAATGGAACGCCACTCCTTCCCCCTCCTCCGTTTCGGTTCCGTGTGCGCTCAAAATTGTGCGGCAAACTGCCGGGGCTGATGGATTACAAATTACAGATATTGATACACGGGAACAGCATCGAAAGGTCCGTATCCCCCGCTTGGAGTTTTCGGCAGTCCATGCGCCATAGGGCATAGGACGACGAGGCCGAGCATGCTGACGACGTAGCCTCCGCCACAGGCCTCGGCGGCCGAAATCGCCGTAGCCGCGACATCAGCAGCCAGTCACATCGGTTGCTCCCGAGCGAACAAGTGTGTTTCGGGTCCTCGCCGCTCAAAAGCTGTGTGCTCACTACCAGATTCCCCAAGAAATGCTGTCTGTGACAGATCCTCGCGCTCTAAATCTGGGACAGGGCGCTCTATGGCTCCGTCGTTGAACTGCCAGGCTTTGTGAGTATAGACGAGGCTATGCATTAACAAACAAGCTTCTCCATTACTTACAACCCGGCTGCCGGCCTTCACGTGTGGTGGTTCACACATTTCCCGAGTTCATTCCCTAGTTGTCATAGCCCAAAACGTTTCCGAAGATTCATGTAGCAAAGGAAGGTAGCCATATTTTTAGCATTTTCTGGTGTAGCCATGCCACCCAATTTCCCGAGTTCATTCCCTAGTTGTCATAGCCCAAAATGTTTCCGAGGATTCATGTAGCAAAGGCAGGGAGTCATATTTTCAGCATTTTCTGGTTTAGCCATGCCACCTCACCTCAACTATATTGGTTTAAATGTGTAGACGTGGCTTTTCAAATGTCAGTTCCCGGGAAATGGCCTCGCTGCTCTGTGGTGAGCTGCAATCCTGGTCATCCTAGCTACGGTTCTAGTACCAACAAGGCACCGACAGACAGCAATTTGCACGCTGTCTGGCTGGAGACAATGAACCATATGCGAAATTCTTTGTAGCTATCATCATCATCGTACTCAGGAAAGACGCGCCGCCATGTTGGGGGGTTCTAGTCATCCTGTGTCGTGCTCTTTGCTGCGTAGTCTCGCCCTCTTTTAGTAAACTCTTCGTAGTTATTAGTTCTTGCGGTGGCATCGGACTGAACGCGGGAGCTTTCCGAGGTGCCAGAGCTCCCGGGATGGGTTAGTGGATTCGTATTCCGAGTCGAAGACGACCTCCAGCAGGCAAAAGCCTCGGAGCGGTAGCGGTGGCTCCCTAATCTTTCCATTCTCGATAGCGTTCCGGGCACGCGCTGAAAGTCTATCGAAAAGGTAACGCAAAGCCCTTACGTTGCAGCTGCCAAAACCAGATTTTATGCATGCACTCCCGCCTTCGATATTCTTGCTTTCAGCGCGAGCTCACTGACGTTCTTGGTGCAGTGGCAGCGGCTGCACGAGAAACGTACTACATGTACGGGTGCAGTCATTGTGCTGTGAGAAGCAACTTGCACGAGAGGCGTTCACGGTTCAACAAACCGCGGAACAGCTCTAAACGGTTGTAACAAATCGCGATGGCCGGGCGGCCGTTCACTACAACAAAATTACGCGCGTATGAAGCTCACTTCGTTTCCGAAGGGATCTTTTTAACCACTCCGCATGCATCGCGGATCACAGCAGTACTGGGGCATTCTTCCGGAGCCTGCACCTTCCGCTTCAGCAACGTATACGCAGCCAACGCGGCTAGGACGCTAGGACGCAAGCTCGGGCACTCAAGCGAGTACGGACAGTACGGCGGAGCACCCCCTAACATGGCGGACGTATGAAGTTCGTGCACGATAAACCAGATGGCGCTATTCATTTTCGCATCTGGCCTATTAGATGTCCGCGTAGCCATTGCGGTGTCAATGACCGCTATGGCTAGTAATTGCGAAAATAGTTTAATTTGTCAATGTACGATAAGAAAATCCAGAACCGACTCCTTCGTAGTAACTCAATCACGCCGTGTAAATCATCGTCAATGCAACGGGGGCGGGGCGGATTGACCACTACAAAACTCTGGGGGGTGGGGTGTGAGGACCCTGAACTCCCCCCACCCGCCGTGTGTGCGCCACTGCAGAATACTGTACACACCGCTAGACTGTTAGCGTGAATACAATCATCTCGGTGGTTTTTGCATTTTGCTCGGACAGTGTATCGAGGGACGCAAGATTGCGACACCTAGGTTGGTGCGTCAGATGAACACTTTTCACAACATAGGTAATTTTGATAATAGTGTGTCATCTGTCAATGTAAGAATGTATATTACAGAAATGACTCGCTCATGCCAACTCTATTGCGCCGTGTACGTCACCAGTGCAACGGCGAGGGGGGGGGGGAGAGGAGGAGGGGGGAGGTGATTAATCTATTTACCTTTAAAAATCCTCGTTGCGGACACTACATAAAAAAATCCTCAAAATACACATACAAAAATTATCACGGAGCTGTGGGGAGGAATATAACCCCCAACCCCCTCCCCCCCTTCCCGTGGGTGTGCCACTGTAGTGGAGGCATGACGAAGCACATCTCTTCTCATTTCTGCAGGTATCTCACAATGCCAACAAGTCCCCCCTGGGCCAAAGTGGAACATTGCGTACTTTGTAGTATCTCACCGTTTTTTTTTCTTTCGTGTTCTTTTTTAATTTCAGAAAACTTCCCTCCCACTCCCCCCCCCCCCTCCCCCCCCCCCCTACAAAAAAATATTTTTTTTTGTGCCAGTGATAAAGTGACCGCTATAAAAGCCGCACAGGCTACCATTCTGAGGCTTTCCTGGAAGAATTTGAGGTAATATACAAAATATGTTCACTTGGCGAATAAAAACTATCTGAAGCATCAACTTGCAATTTTTATTATTCAACATGTTAGAACATACAAAGGCTTCAAAACACCAGAACACTAGTATAATGTGTGCCTCACTATTTGATATTGCAGTCAATCTTATGCAAAAATCAGTGCACTGGTTTAGGGAACTATTCCCCGCTGGGACATGTTGGACACAGCTTGGAATAGTTCCATAAGCCAGTACGTTTTGCCTGCGTTAGTGGAGGTGGATGAGATAAACCCCAATGTGGACAGCTGCTGCACCACAACAGACCGACATTTCTAGGGAACCCTAAACCCCATCGTCTTCCAAAGTGCATATTGTCACGGAGTAAAGCGAAGACACGATAAATTATGAACTGAAAAGAAGGGTTTAATTGGTGAACATCTGCCAAACAAAATTAAAAATGAGCGTCAAGACAACAGAAAAGCGGCCGCCAATTTAGTGGCGTAATGGGAAGCGAGAGCGAGAGAGACTCGACAAGGTCACAGGCAGCTTCTAGTGTGTGTTGGCATTGCGAATATTCGGCCCATAAGGTTCGAGCACCGGGTGTTCGGGATGAGAATGAACAGGCACTTATTCCCTGAGCAAGAATAGACGCGAATTTTCTAGAGTTCCGCGACAGAGCCCTGCTTGTGCGGCCTTGCGCGCGGTAATATTGCGTTGGGATAGTAGAGCTCCACAGTAGAAAGCCCCACAAGTAAGGCCTACAGGGCAGGATATCTGAAGCCACAGTATTGTTCTGATGGATAGACATTCCTAATGGCCTCCACTACACAGGCAGGCAGGATCTTCCTGTTGTGCCTTCCGAAGCGGTGCCAAATTCACCTTGCAAACTGGTGGTATCCAACGTACCTGTACCACCTGTTGAAGGAATAGAGAATCCAGATTGAACTCAGGGTTATTAAGCACTATGGTAGACAGAGCAACAGGTGGGCCGTGATGTTGACGCCCCCCCCCCCCCCAACACCCGCATAGCAGGTGCACTACCAAGCACCATGTAATGTGGAAGAACATGTCAGCTGCCCCCACGTATGCACTGTCAACAGGTGCACCTGCTGCGTGGGCACTTGGTAGATGTAAAGGCCACAACCCGTCTTTTATTGCTAACTGTTTCCAGCAAAGCACAGTGCAATCATTATTCATTTGCAGTTTCCCACAATAAATGTATTGAGCTCTGCATACGATGTTCGCGGTGTCTAAAGGTACGTCGGACATACTAGGAAGGTGGAGCCTAAAGGTACGTCAGACGTAACCGCAATTGTGGAAGGGTCGTATCACTGGGAACCCACTGACAATTTTCATCCCATCTTTATTTATCAATAGAGAGTTTTCATAGACTGTTCCTCCACTACACTCTCAAAACAAGGACGCCACTAGTGCGCATGAGCGGCGCTAGCTTTGTCTGCAGAGTCCCGGATCTCGTAGTGGGTATCTGAGAACGTTCTACGAAAACTCCCTATTACTATCGTAATCACCCGATTTTAAGCACCCCTTTTTGTCACACCCGTGATGTTCAAAGATGGGGTGGGAGGTGCTTTGATTCGAGAAATGACTCTCAAATTATGAAATGCGTGATCCCGCACACTTTTTTTACGGGTCGCGGCGCCCGATATCTTTTACACCGTATCACACCATCGTCTGCAGCGCCGTGGTTCCCGTCGTCCCTCGCGTGCATGATGACCATTTGGGGGCAGCAAAGTTATGAATGCCTGAACCACGTAAACAAAAATGACGCACCCTTGAAAGAAAGAACACAGAACGCCTGCGCTTTAGCTTAAGTGGCGTTGTGTGCCTCCATTTATCAACTGATGACGAAACCGAATGCCTGGGACCTCCCGTGAGAGCTCGGCCTTGTTGGAGAGCACACATCGCGTGTCTGCGATAATTTTTTTTAAATGTTTATGTTTGAAGTAGGGGGGGGGGGGTACTTTGAATGGTGTGGTAGTTGCTATTTCCATGCAATAAATGTGCTCGTCGGTCGAAAATAGCGTCGGATCTGACCGTCTTTCTGCCGGATCAATTCCGCCCGACATATCTTTAGGCCACTTGCCGGAGACGTATCTGTAGACTACCGGATCTACGTACGTCCGACATTTCTTTAGGCTCCGGGTCCCGGATACGTCTGACGTACCTTTAGACGCCTCGTTCCGGATACGTCCGACATACCCTTAGACACAGCGTACGTTTCGCGTCAAAATCATATCTGCCCACGGTAGAATAAACGGTACTATCTTGTACAATCACAAATTTTACACAATGTGGACTCATCGCTGCACTTACCAATTACAACCTCGGACGGCTTCTTTAAAATTAGAGGCCAGTTTCTATACCAAAATCTGATGCCCGCTTGCCTCATTCTGAACTCAAATGAGGCTCTGTATGTAAGTATTGGGTTACACAAAATGATGTAGATGGAAACCGACCAATGTGTTTGTGTTTCAAATATCCGACACCACCTGGATTTTGAAAGCCTTACCTGAGGGTTTCCCTGTTCCCAACGAGCTCCCTGTCCAAGAGCTCGATCGCCCTGATGCGATACGCGATGCGATTGGGAGGATGATGGAGTTCAGGATTGCCCGAAGAAGTCGCTGTGTTGCGTGATGCAGATACTGCCGGCTTTGGCGGCGACCTCCTCCACCTCCATGCAGCAGATACATTCGCCGGCCGTCGGCATTAAGTAGCAGTGGCCGCAACTGCACCTAAAGTTTAAAAAAAATCGGGGGTGTGTATGTTTATACAGCCCAAAACTTAGCCTGTCTCAACGGGTGACTGTAGATGAGAAATTTAGCCAGTGCAGTACAATCGCTAGCCTGGCGTCTTTAACTTGCATCACAGCAGTAGTGATACACGACCGCATGCCGGTACGATGCACATCCAGATCTAAACGGGCAGGGGTGGGGTGCACATAGCAGCGCGGAATTTCGCATGAGTCAATACCAACACTACACGCAAACCTTTCCGTTTTTTTTTTTCCTCCTGACGAGTTGGCTCAACAACAAAGACATTCAGTGGTCCCTTCTAATCATGCGAGGCCTCGATCAACGAGGTAGCAGCTACGCTATTTTTGTCTCGTCAATAAAGGAATAGCATGTTCATTACCAGTACCTGTCGTTGCGGCGCGGCGAACTGTCGTGCAGCAGAAGCGGTGCGTCGACTTCGTTGCTACCAGCCGTCCTCTGAGGCGTGTCCGCGTAGAGTGCAAGCCCGAGCTCTTCGCGGCAATCAAGAAGTTCACGCTTGAGCTCCGGGTCCATCGGTGTCGCTACCATCGTGGTGACGACAGGCTTGTGCACGTGTGTTAAACTACAACTCGGTGGTCGCACCGGAAATCGCGATATTTGGCCAAGTAGCCAAGCCAATCCAGTAGAAAAAGGGTGTGCGGCCGGCGAACCCGGACGGCTCACTTGAGGGGTACAAAAGCTATCATCATCATCCCATAGGGGTACAATTTCGGTTTCGGCCGCAAATCGAAAAATTCTCATTGTAACATAAATATTGGGCAAAACATTTTTTCTTTCGACAAACATTAGTTTTGAGACATGCCTTTTCAAACTAGGTACAAAAAATTTTTTTTTTTTTTTTTTTTTTTGGGGGGGGGGGGGGGGGGTTTAGTGTCTCTGTAAAACTCCGAGGGCAGTGGCATATATACCGACTGCGTAGCGCTCTATATCGGTCTTTTCAATATGCTCCACAGTGGACGGCCATACTGCTAGACTTCTTTTAGTGTCGAGTTCAGGCCACGTGAGTGAAAAGTTAATGCATGTTCAGCGATCGCTAAACAACATAAATGTCCGTTTCTAGATGGTTCGATTGAAGTGGTGAATCATTTACGTGGAAAGGACGACAAGTCCTATAATTTCTACGGTGTTTATAAATATAATATAATAAAACAAAACTTTTTGTAGATTTGTTACCTGTGTTGGTTGGCAAGTCTTAATATTGAAAAAGAAAACATAGTGCTCTTATTTATAGTTATTGTTTTAAGGTTTTATATCTAGAATTCTAAACATCGTGAGCTTCTTTTGCAGTGTACCTTTTTGTTGTACTCTGGTTTCTCAGAAAGCAGTGCGAGCATCTGCAGTGCTCCTTGTGAAAATCCGACGTACTGAAGTTTGTGTTTACCCGTTTCCCTCAAAACAGTGTCAATTATTGATGGTAAATCTTCGGAAGCCGTTTCGTCAATGCTGAAAAAAAAGGAAGACGTTTACAAATCTCTGTAATTCGAAAATAGAGCGCAGCTCTCGAGGAGGAGCAGGAGAGGGTACGAAGGGGAAGGTATGCCCCCTTCACCTCCATACCTCCCCTCCTCCTCTCCTCTTCCTTCTTCTCCTCTCCCCTGCTCCTCTTCCCTCTTCCTCCTCCCCTCCTCTTTATCCTCTTTGCCTTCTTCTTTCCTCCTCTTCTCCTCCAGCCGCTCAATTTGTTTATGGGTGACGTGACACGAAGTCGTGACATCACTTTCCCTGCTAAATTTAGTGGGGGAAACAGAATTGGTATCGAGGTCACGTGACGTCAATTTCCCAACTAAACGTAGCTGCAAAACTAAACCCGCTAAATTTAGCGGGAATTTTTCCACTAAATATTGCGGGGAAACGTCCCCTAATGCAACGCTCGCGGTTACGCCGACGCCGACGCCGAAAATCCGAAGACGGGCAACTAAGCGCTCCGCTCTAAAAATAATATTCCTGGTCAGAATTCCACGACAAGGACACGAATGACTGTGCCGGACCCTCCCACTTGTTAAGTTTGGAGCAGTCAAAGAAGAAAAATTACGCTATCTTCCCGAGGGGAACCATGGGGTGAAGCGGAGCATCGCGGATCGTTAAACTGACGGGACTGTTGCTTCCATCACACTTCATCGGAAGAACGGAGTGAAGTGGAGTCAACAGCGCTGAACTGAACGCGAGCAGAAAAATTGGTTTGCTCTGTATATTTATACAGCCTTGATGGAGATACGCCACGACGAGTAATCGGTCTCTTAGCTGTAGATGAGCAATTTAGCCAGTGCAGTACAACCGCTAACCGGGGTTTTTTAACGTGCATCACGCAGTAGTGATAACACGAACGCGTGCCGGTACAAAACTCATTCAGATCGAAACGGGCGGGGGCGGTGGGGAATCGAACCCAGGAGTTTCCCAGCGCAAGCTTTCGCTCCACGCTCCGAGCTGAGACGCGTTAGCCCACCCGGCCACTTCCTCCCCTGAACGCGCGCAGCGCGCTACCGCTGCTTATATTCACACTTGAAGGAGAGGAGACTAGAGGAGGAGAGTTGCGCATGCGCGCGCGGTGTGAATAGAAGCGAACGCACGGGAAGTGCATGCAGCTGGTAGAGAGAGAGAGCGGAGAGAGTAACGCGCAGCTGTTGGAGAGAGGAAAGGAGGAGTGTTGCGCATGCGTAGTGTGAGTGCGGACTACGACGCCGCGGGACATAGACCCGAGCAAGAGATGCTCCGCATCTAAAAGAATAAAAAGAAACGCTTACAATTCTCTATAATGCAAAATTAGAGCGCAGCGGTTGAGGAGGAGGATCGGAGGGTATATGGAGGGGATAGTATGCCCTTCCTCCCCCTCCGTATTATCCCCTCCTCCACTCCTCCTCCCTCCCCTTTAGCAAAAATTTCCCCCCAAAATTTCCAGCTAACTTTAGCTAAACGTTCTCCGCTAGGATTAGCGGGGAAATGGTACCGCTCACTAAGTCCCGCTAACGAACATTTTCCGCTAAATTTAGAAGGGCAATTTAGCTAAACGTTTCCCGGTATATTTAGCGCAGAAACTTTCCCGGAATACTTAGCAGGTTAAGTATTCCCACTAATTTAGCGGGTTAAGTATCCCCGCTGAATTTAGCGGGTTAAGTTTCCTCGCTAAATTATATGGGTTAAGTCTCCCCGCTAAATTCAGCGGGTAAATTGACGTCATGTGACCTCAACACCAATTCAGTTTCTCCACTAGATTTTAACGGGGAAACTGTGACGTCCCTTAATGCAACGCGCGCGGTTACGCCGAAGCCGTTTAACCTGAAAAAGGGCGCCTAAGAACTACGGTCTAAAACTGTTGTACCTTTTTTGTTTCGTCTTTTTGTTTTCTGGGGAGGGGAGGGGTACGTAGGTGTTGACAGAAATTTACAGTTCTTCCGTGCAAGACAAAATAGACATGATACAAGAATGTTTGCAAGAAAGTTAAGCCATTACTCCACAAAACCCCAAGCTGCTGAAAGCTAACCTAGTGCCCCTCAAACTAAAAGCCGCCACATGGTTACTCAAATATTTATCTATTGCATGATACCCAAATATAACTTGGTCGCTGCAACTGCTGGAATACCTTCCCCTGATTGGGTTTTCATTGGGGACGCAGATCTTCACCAACTAGTTTGACCGCTAGGTTCAGGAATAGCTCAAAAAGTGAAGAAATCGGACCATCTCGTGGCGGCGTTAAGTTTAGGGCGCACCGTACATACTGTCACGAATGACGAGTGATGAGGCGGCGAATGACTGAGTAAACTGAACGTTTAATGGGGCGAACTTGTGCCCTAAAATAAAAAGGAAACAGAAGAAAGCAGAGCGTCGCGGGCGTCGAAGTCGGCGTTACAGCAGAGTCAAACGCTGGGGTGAAACTGACCGCAGATCGCTACGCGGAGCGCCTTTTGTACCGCCGTGGGTTTCTGGAACATTCGGCCTAGGACGTTCGGGGCGTAGAAAATTTGTGACTCGGTGAAACGAGAAATTTCTCAAATTTGCGAGAATGAAAAGTAGAAAGAAAAAATTCAAGACACTTCGCTCCCAGGAATCGAACCCTGGCTGTTCGCGTGGGAGGCAAGCACGATAACCGTTATGCCACGGCCGTGCTGGCTACTTGGCAGCTGCGCGCGCGGCAGTACCCCCCCCCCCCCCCTTTAAAAAAGTGCATCGCCCCGAAGCAACACAAAATAAAACAAAGCAGATAAA
Source organism: Ixodes persulcatus (assembly GCA_013358835.2). Classification (NCBI taxonomy): domain Eukaryota; kingdom Metazoa; phylum Arthropoda; class Arachnida; order Ixodida; family Ixodidae; genus Ixodes; species Ixodes persulcatus. Next base: position 11,026 of record JABSTQ010001806.1, on the reverse strand, counting down.
AATAACCCCAAACTAAAGCGACATTCGGAACACATAAGGTCCACAGTCCTATCGAGCGTAGTACGGCTTCAGGCGCACACAGGTGCGGTGGGCGGCGTGATGAAGTCAGTGTTCTGTCGGGCATCACCTCGTAGTTCAGATGCCCGAATCGGCGAAGCACTTTGTAGGGTCCGAAGTAGCGCTTCAGGAGTTTCTCGCTTAGACCGCGTCGTCGTATCGGAGTCCAAACCCACACACGGTCTCCGGGCTTGAAGCGAACGTCGATCCGGCGAAGGTTGTACCCGGTAGCGTTGACACGTTTTTGATCCTGAATCCGGAGTCGGACGAGCTGCCGAACTTCTTCGGCTCGTTGAGCAACCACCTGGGCGTCGGGGATCCCAACGTCAGCTGGTTCGTGGGGTAGCATTACGTCGAGCATGGTCGATACTTTTCTGCCGTGCACCAGCTGAAACGTTGTTACTCCTGTGGTCTCTTGCACTGCCGTGCTGTAAGCAAACCTGACGTAGGGTAGCACCTCATCCCACGTCTTGTGCTCTACGTCGACATACATGGAGATCATATCGGCGATAGTTTGTTTAGTCGTTTCGTTAGTCCATTTGTCTGTGGATGGTACGCAGCGGTTCGACGGTTGCAGGTGCTACTTAGACGAAGAATTCCTTGTGTCAGCTGAGCCATGAACGATGATCCACGGTCTGTAATGAGGACTTGGGGGCGCCGTGCGGGAGGAAAATAGACTCGATGAAAACCTTGGCGACTTCAACAGCAGTTCCTGATGGAAGGCCTTTCGTTTCGGCGTATCGTGTGAGATAATTTGTGGCGACGATTATCCAGCGGTTTCCCGATGTCACCGGCGGAAAAGGGTCAAGTAAATCCATTCCGATCTGCTGGAACGGCGTGGACGGAGAAGCAATTGGATGCAGAAGCCCTGACGGCTTCGTCGGTGGTTTCTTGCGTCGCTGACACTCGTGGCATGATCGAGTCTAGAGGTGAGCGGTCTTCGGTAGCCTTGGCCAGCAGTATTTTTTCAGAATCCTGGCGAGAGTCCTGCTGTAGCCAAGGTGCCCAGCCGTTGGGTAATCGTGGCAGGCTTGGAAGATCTATTCTCTAAAGTAGGCAGGGATTACCAGCAGCCATGGCGAGTTGTTGTCTAAGAAGTTCTCCTTGTAAAGTACAGCTTGTCAGAGGACGAAGGTCGGCAGGGCTTTCAAGAAGACGCGGTGGATAGTACCCCCTCGTCCTTTGAGGTGCTCGATTAGCGCGCGCAACTCAGGATCGTCTCTTTGACGTCGCGCCATGTCGTCGGTGTTCACCGCGCCTAGGAAGCACTCGTCGTCATCGTGGTCGCTGCTAGTGGGAGATGTTTCGACAGGGGCTCTGGACAGGCAATTGGCTTCACTGTACTTGCGGCCTGACTTGTAGACCACAGTCATGTTGAATTCCTGCAGTCGGAGGCTCCATCGAGCGAGACGTCCTGAAGGGTATTTTAGGTTCGCAAGCCAGCAGAGCGAGTGGTGGTCCGTGACAACGCGGAAAGGGCTCCCGTATAAGTACGGACGAAACTTCGTGATGGCCCAAAACGACCGCAAGACATTCTTTTTTAGTCGTGGAGTAATTGCTCTCCGCTTTGGACAGTGTCCGACTTGCGTAGGCGATCACTCGCTGGGTGCCTTCTTGCACTTGAACCAGTACCGCGCCAGGTCCTTCGTTACTTGCGTCCGTAAGAATCTCCGTTTCCACATCTTGATGGAAGTGTCCAAGAACAGAAGGAGTCTGGGGTCGTTGCTTCAGCACGTCTAATGCGTGCTGCTGCTCCTCGGCCCATTCGAACTTCTCAGCATACTTCGTGAGTTTTGTGAGCGGTGCTGAAATCCTTTCGAAATCCCGAACGAAGTGTCGATAGTAGGCACAAAGTCCAAGGAATCTTCGCACGTCCTTCTTGTCTGAAGGCGCTGGAAATGCCGCAACGGCGCGAGTCTTCTCGGGGTCTGGGCCAACGCCGTCGTTACTAACCAGGTGGCCTAGGAACTTCAGCTCGTCATAGGCGAACCGGCACTTGGACGGCTTAAGGATGAGTCCAGCGGTCTGTATGGCTTGGAGGACAACACGGACTCGTCGCAAGTGCTCGTCGAAGTCACTTGAAAACACTACGACTTCGTCAAGGTAAACGAGACAGCTTCGCCACTTCAGTCCTGCCACTACGGTGTCCATGACACGCTGGAATGTTGCTGGCGCCGTGCACAGTCCGAAGAGTATCACCTTGAACTCGTAAAGTCCATCCGGCGTGACGAAAGCTGTCTTCCCTCGGTCCCGTTCGTCGACTTTGATCTGCCAGTAACCGCTCTTCAGATCCATCGATGAAAAGTACCGAGAGTGGCGCAGCCGGTGTAGCGTGTCATCGATGCGGAGGAGTGGATAGACGTCTTTCTTTGTTACCGCGTTCAGCTTTCAGTAGTCCACGCAGAACCTAAGCGTTCCGTCCTTCTTGTTAACAAGCACGACTGGAGAGGCCCATGGACGCCTCGAAGGTTAGATTATGTCGCCGTTCAGCATCTCTTGAACTTTCTCCTGGATCACTTTCCTTTCTTTAGCGGAGACTCTGTACGGCAATCGATGCACAGGGCGCGCGTCGTCCTCGGTAAACTGCGGTGCTTCGCTACGGCGGTTTGGCGCACCTTCGACGACGTCGCAAAGCAGTCGCGGTATATGGCGAGGAGGTTAATCAGCTCCCGTCGTTTCGAAGTTGGAAGCTTAGGGTCAATGTCGAGCTGCGCTGGCGACGTACTGTCTTGCTGAGGTGGCGAGGATTCTTCAGCAATCGCGGTGATTTCGGCGGCGTTCCGAAGTTCCTCGACGTGGCCCATGGCGGCACCTTTCGTGAGGTGTTGCGTTTCTTGTCGGAAGTTCGTCACGAGGACCACGGTGCGCCTATCCTGAAGTTCAGCCACTCCTCTTGCGACGCCAATTCCTCTCCCCAGGAGCAATTGAAGGTTGCTTTCCAGGACAACTTCGCCGCAGGTAGCTGTATCGGTCACGACGGGTACGACAACACTTGATCGCGGCGGCAGGTTCACGTGGTCGCGGCGACTCGGACGGCGGCTGACGTTGTTTGGGGTTTGTCTGAATGCGGAACAGGCTTCCGCAGCGTCAATCTGTTCTCATCCAGGTCCATGACGGCGCCATATTCACACAGGAAATCTATGCCGAGAATGACATCTCTGGAACAGTCTTGTAGAACGACGAATTTTACAGCGCACGTTTCGCCGTGAATTTCGACGCAAGCAGTGCAACTTCCGACAGGCGTGATAAGGTGTCCTCCGGCGGTTCGAATTTCTGGTCCTCCCCAGGGCGTCGTAACTTTTCGCAGGCGGCGAGAGAGCCTCCCACTCATGACTGAGTAGTCTGCTCCGGTGTCCCCGAGTGCCGATGCGTCGCAGCCGTCGATAACAATGTTTAGGTTGTTGGACACCGTTGCAGGGGCGTCGTTGCGACGCGTGGCGTCGGGAGAGTGGAAGCGCCCCGGCGTTCTTGGAGGCTCTTTACTTTGGTCGTCTTCGGCAACGCCACCTCCAGGCGTTGCCGCACTTAGTTTTCCCGGCGACGCAGAGAAGACAAGCTCTCTCGCCGGGGTCGTGGCGCTGGAGACGCTGAACGTCGTGGCGATGGTGAGCGAGATTCATGGCGGAGAGACGGCACTGCGAAGGACGAGCATCGGAGGTACTCCTCGATGTCGCGAGGGCGTTCACCGTACCTCGGGCGTGGGTCATTCGGGTAAAAACCACGCAGCCCATCTTGACGGTAGGGGCAGCCGCGGTAGATGTGGTCGGCTTCCCCGCAGGGGTAGCAGAGGGGGCGTCGGTCGGCCGTTCGCCACACGTCAGTCTTCCTCGTTAAGGGTAACTCCGGGCGGACGTAGTGGGCTGGTTCCTCCTCACGCTGAAGATACCGCGACGTTTCGGCGTCTCTTCGGGGTGGCGCCGGGGCCTGGCGGGGAGCTTGCGGCGGTCGTCGGGCGACGGCGACATAGCTCAACGTCGGTTCTTCTGGCGTCGTCACGTTGATGGGAATTTCAGGTTGTACCTCCCGTTTGACTTCCTCGCGCACAACCTCGGCGATAGAGAGTGTCGCTGGACGACTCGAGGCTGGCAGCAACCTGCTGAGTTCCTCCCGGATGACGTCCCAGATAATTTCGCGGATGTCCGGGGTTACGGGGAAGGTTTCGCCGCTAAACAGGATGGATGCAGCGACGCCTAGATGTCTTTGGTAGTGGGAAGCACACGCTTGGAGGGCGTGCTCGATGTTCGTCGCCTCCGTGACGAAGGCTTCGACGGTGGTCGGCGGGTTGCGGACGAGGCCTCCGAAGATGTCATCCCTTAAACCTCGCATCAGGATCCGGAACTTCTTTTCGTCGGTGGCTTGAGGGTCGGCGCGAGCGACCAGGTGCAGAACATCCTCGACGAAACTGGTGATGGTCTCGTTTGCGCCCTGAGTCCTCATTCGAAGGAGGTTCTCGGCCCTCTTCCGTCGATACTGGTTGGTGAAAGTCCGTCTCAGCTCACTCTTGCAGGCGGTCCACGAGATCAACGAAGTCTCGCGATTCTCCAACCCGTGCCTGGCCGTTCCTCCGAGCGCAAAGTAAAGATTCTGCAGGCGCTGTTCGTCCGTTCATCGGTTGTGCTGGGCCACTCTCTCGTACTGCTGTAGCCAGTCCTCGATGTCTTCAAAAGCCTCACCACGGAAGTACGCGGAAGAACGGGCAGCGACGGGTAGGACAACGACAGGCGGAGTGGTCATCGTCGCGGTCTTCTTCTTTGGTTTCTGCGTCAGGGGTCGGAGTTCCAGAGGTTGGGCTTTGGTACGGCGGCCTGCTCGGGCGTCAGCGTCTTCTGCCAAGGGTAGCCTTCCGGGGCTGAGCACTTCTCTTGGCCGGGATGATGTTTTCGTAGGTGTACGCTTCACGGGCATAGAAAGCGATACCGCGCACCTCCACCAAAATGTCACGAATGACGAGTCATGAGGGGGCGAATGACTGAGTAAACTAAATGTTTAATGGGGCGAACTTGTACTCAAAAATAAGAATGAAACAGAAGAAAGCAGAGCGTCGTGGGCGTCGAAGTCGGTGTGACAGCAGAGTCGAACGCTGCGGCGAAACTGACAGCAGATCGCCACGTGAAGCGCCTTTTGTACCGTCGTGGGTTTCTGGAACATTCGGCCTAGAACGTTCGGGGCGTAGAACATTCGTAACTCTGTGAAACGAGAAGGTTCTCGAACTTGCGAGAATGACAAGTAGAAAGAATAAATAAAAGACACTTCGCTCCCAGGAATCGAACCATGGCTGTTCGCGTGGGAGGCAAGCACGATAACCCCAATGCGAACGCCGCGCTGCCTACTTGGCAGCTGCGCGCGCGGCAATATGGTGAGATACAGTGGCCAGCGATGTGAGCTTGTCGCGCCGCCGTACTATCGGCGTGCGATTGCGAGTAACGAAGAATGAACCACTCGCACGAAACGTCTGGGAAAAGGAAGCCCCGTGTTTTATTTCGTCAGCCCTTTTATAGGCGATCCTGCAGACGTCACTGATAACCAGTGCACACCACGTGTAGCTTTGTCATTGTCACACAGTCACGCTGTTATCACACCGATACCACACCTCCCTTTCTTGGGAGAAAAATAACAACATGTTAGCACATAAAAGATACGTTAGAACTCAAACCCTGTACAAGATACCGCTTAATCATCAATCCCCAGTCTGATCGGCTTCTTTTGGCAGCGGCGTCAGCGAGGTGCTCGGCGGCTAACGCTCTGCTTCTACCTCACAGATATTTCTTCGATCCTGTTCTGCCCTTCAAACAACGCAGCGTCATCTTCTGGGGCAAACAGCCACGTGCCGCATCAAGATTCCAGTCATCGTTGGACAGGAAGCCATCAACGCCACCGCTACGATCGCCGGAGTGCTGAAAAGCAGCCTCCCTCAGCGTTCAGCCAATTCTTTTGGCAGCGGCGTCAGCGAGGTGCTCGGGGGCTAACGCTCTACTTCTACATCACAGATATTTGTTCGATCCTGTTCTGCCCTTCAAACAACGCAACGTCATCTTCTGGGGCAAACAGCCACGTGCCGCATCAATATTCCAGTCATCGGTGGACGGAAGCCATCAACGCCACCGCTACGATCGCCGGAGTGCTGAAAAGCAGCCTCCCTCAGCGTTCAGCCACTTCTTTTGGCAGCGGCGTCAGCGAGGTGCTCGTGGGCTAACACTCTGCTTCTACATCACAGGTTAGTGGAATCGGTTTTGTAGTGGAGCCGATTTTCCTGCATTGCACGTTTACCGCTGACGCTGCAGCCACTTAGCGTTTCTTTTGTCGTAGCGTATGCATAATTGGCTGACTCATTGTGTATAAAGTGCCAAGAAGAAATTACCACTGAGAAACTTTCGCTCTCGTGCGCTGAATGTGGGTACTCGTATCACTGTGGATCATGCGCGGGCGTGTCTGAAGCTACGCTTAAAACGAAGGGCGAATTGTACCGCAAGACGTGGAAATGTGCAACTTCCCGAACTGTGAAGCTGAAAGGCGGCACATGTAGCAAACAAAAGCAAGAGGACGATATGTGTGCTATGCTAGCAAACATGAACAGGAAATTGGATGACCTATTGACCTTAAAAGAGACTGTGGGCGGCATTGAAGCGTCGATTCAGCTTATGTCCGACAAGTACGACGAAATTCTAAGTCATATTGCCAAGCAGGACCATGAAATCAAGGATTTAAGAAAACGAGTTGACGCAATAGAGGAAAGTGAAAAACAGAGTGAAATCGGACAACTTAAGCAGGAAATAAATGATCTTGAATGGAGAAGTAGGAGATGTAACTTGGAATTTCATGGCATCCCAAAACCTGAAGGGGAAAATTTGCTCAGCAAGGTTAACGAGCTTGCTAGGGTATTGGATGTGCCTAAGCTTACTATTTAGCCTTGCTTCTCTTGCTGTCCCTGTCACTCGGAAGCCCAAATTCTTCAGCTCTAGCAGAAGGCTGTGTGATGAGAAAACGTTTTCCATCAACACGGAATTATCAATGGTCATAGAAACACATTTCAATGCAGTAAGTACCACGCCGCTGCCCAAAGGTTCTGTGGTTGATGCTTCACAATTTTTCTACAGTAGATGTCAATATGAAAAGGATATCCAGATGAAGAAAGCAAGACCCACTGCTTATACCCAAAAAGAATGGGCTTTCCTTTGATGAACATCTTGCAGCTATGCCGTAAAAGTAAGGCACTATTTGCTCATTCACACTGAGCTCCGTTGTGAATACTCCGAACTGCAGCAGGCGTTTGTTGACTGCTTGCAAAAGCGGACGAAGTTTCGAAATCATGTCGTCCTTGCTCATTGTTTCGTTGTTGGCTGCGTGCAGATAGTCCTTTATCTGTCGAAACTTGAACCGGCTCATCATTTTTCCAAAGAGAGGCACGCTGACGTTTTCTGCTTTGGACCAGTACAAATCCTCTTGCGGTAACAAGTTGTAGCCAGTCAAGAAAAGTATAACCAGGAATTTGTAGAGGTTCGTTTTAGTGAGAGTAAACTGGTGATCATTCCTCAGGCGGGCATATCTATTAGTCTCGGTGATGAAGAGTTCCACCACTTCTTTATTGAATATTTTCTTGAAGAGATCTGTACATGCTTCTTGTCTACCAAATCGGGACACAGGACTCGAAGAGATTCAGGCACAGTTGGAGTGATTGGGTCTGAGAAGATCTCATGAACTTGCGAGTGTGGTAGATCTGCTGTTTTTTTTTTCTTTTTATTTGCTGACTGTTTAACCGTTCGGTCATCAACATTTCTTGATTTCACTTCAACTTCGCCTACAGCATCGCAAGGCAGTGTAAAGGTTAGCAACGTATCAGCGTTTTCCTCTTCCTCGTTGGTCAAAGGATCATTTCGATTTGATTGTGGCAGAATTACCAAGTCGGCACTTTCGTGTTCGTCGTGGTCTAGAACCATTAGAGCTGCCTCTTCAATTGTCAAGCATCGCCGCCGTGACATCTATAAAACGAGTATACATGTTGTAATTATTTCTGAACACGATCCCTGCCTGAACACAGAACAGAGGTCCCGCCACCATAGCATACATATTCGGCCATTGTTCCCTTTTGGGAACATCAAAGATTACAAGCCTCCAACATGCACAATACCTTTGTCTCCCAGAATAATCTTTATAAAATGAAAAATAAATGTTTCTGGGACAAGATGTTCAAATATAGAACGTTTTAGATCTTTAACATACAATTGATGCCGATTCGTGTCCGGATCGACGAAGGCAAACGCAGGAAGGCGCAAAAGACCAAGTGAAAACGTCGTTCAGAAGAAAACGAAACCATAACATTAGAACGAAAAGTTATTGTCTGAACGATCCATCCTTTTAGAACCTCTCAAGTTTGATTTTTAGAACTTTCAAGTAAACGTGAAAAAAACTAGAAACCGTTTTGTAATTGCAGGTTTTTGTTCCCAAATGGGAACAATGGCCCTTAACCCACGTGACATCGGAATCTCATCACGACGCCAGTCGTCCAATTTGTGTGCTTGTTCCTATGCTTAGTGTTGCGCGGGTCTATGATCGGCTGTGGATTGTTGATTTTTCGGCATAATCGCGACATCTTATTAGGCGCTGTAAACACAACCGGGATGGTAACGCTGAGCTACCTATTGGGCCGGCGATCTTGCAGCTTCCACGAGGACGACACCGTCAGGGCATTTCGCCGTTCATTGCAGCAGATGCTCTCTCACCCCGTCATTTAACAGCACACAAATTTTGGCAAAATACAAAAACAAGATGTCACGCGAACTACACGAGGCTTTTGAGATTAGGGCTAAGGGAAGCAACTGCGTGAGCGAAACCTCTTTGGTCCTATCTACGGACCAGTATGAATATTTAAAACGTGGGTTGGGAAGGGATTGATTGATGACTGCGCGTTTCTGTTGGGAATAATAGTGCGTACTTTTTCGAATAAACTTCAGTTGAGAGTGCGTCCTGTGTCGTCGTTTCCTTTGTGTCTCGGTCCGTGTTTTTTCACTGCTTTATACCTTTTGCCATGTACCAACTGGCCAACCTACCCTTACAGAAATGTCATATATGACCCAGATATATTTGATATAGGGCTGTATATGGGCATATAAGTAGACATATAAGGTCATATATTGGCATACAAGGGCTGAAATCAGGGCAGATATGGTAAGGTGACACCATATATGACGCAATATATTGCCAGATAAAGTCATATATGGTGCCAGTGGCTGTCATATATAACTGTATAGGATGCCTGATACTCCTGTATATGGCACTATATGGTGCCAGTCAACATGTAGATGCAGGTAGCACTCCGCGTCGGCCGGTATCGGGACTACGCCGGCCCGCCCATGGCAACAGGATGGCAGCGCCTGGCCATGGGCGCCGGGAAGCTACCGGCCCCGGCCGGCGTCGGGGTTTCGTCTTGCTCACTGGCCAGTCCAGCCGTAGAAGTTACAGTGACTGGCCGGCATCGGGTTTTTGCTGTCTTTGTTGGCTAGTCTTTCCATGGAGGTTCCAGTAACTGGCCGGCATCGGTATTTTGCTGTCTTTGATGGCCAGTATTTACGGAAGTTCAGTAACTAGCCGGCATCGGTATTTTGCTGTCTTTGATGGCCAGTATTTACATGGAAGTTCAGTAACTGCCCGGCATCGGTATTTTGCTGTCTTTGATGGCCAGTATTTACATGGAAGTTCAGTAACTGGCCGGCATCGGTATTTTGCTGTCTTTGATGGCCAGTATTACATGGAAGTTCAGTGACTGGCCGGCATCGTCGCTTTGCTGTTTGCAGGCTGGCGAGCCCCGGGAACTTCCGTTTACTGACCGGCATCGTTTTATTTTTTTGCCTTTTTCACTATGCAGTCAATTCATTGAGATTCCGACGAACTGCGGCAATTCATGAATAGCGAGTGGAAATGTTTGCGTTGATCAATACTTCGTAAATGACTGCATGCCGACGCTGGCGTATTTGATCCCACCATGGCAAGGCTGACGTGTTTTATCGCGGAAACGCGAGAAAAAACAATGCAGTGAGGAACATTTGCAGTCCAGGATTTGAGAATCTGACCCCGTACGCCACGAAAATTAAGTTTTACAACGCCGAACGATACTTTTTTCAGGAAATTAGTTTATTTTGATGTACTATACTTAAGGTCCGGCGTTATACGCACGTGTTTGGCTCTGATAAAAAAATAAAAACAGTATAGCGGAGCCTCGAGTGAAAAAAAAAAGAAAAAAGACGTGGCATGATTGAGCACGCGCTTTGAGTTACAAAAAACAATAATAAACATTACTTTCCAGAAACTAGAAAAGTAAGAGATGTGTTTATTGCTTATGACGCCACGTGAGGTACATAACTCTCCTGAGAGATCATTTTATTGGTCATTTTAGTCTAGTGTGAAAATATGCTATTTCAGGCAGGAATCGACGGTTTTATGTGGTAGTTACGATCATCTAAGAGAAATATTTTAAATGTTCACATAGCCAAACGATATCTGTCTCTTAATAGCTTATGTTATACGACATACCGTACCAGAGGAACGCGAATATAAAACTTTTTTTTCTTTAATCAAAAAAGCGAGAAATACCAATGCGTTGTGGATGTTCACACTGCTGGATTTGTGAATGTGACCCCTTGACGCTACGAAAAATAAATGTTACAATGCCGAACGATACCATTTCTGAAATCTAGTTTAATTATCCGCGCTGTACTTGAATCTCAGGAATAAAAAAGTGTTAGGCCTAATAATAAGTAAAACTGCGGTGCACAACCTGTATAGGTAAGACCACGCGGCGCGCGGGGGATAGCGCTGATCTACCAGAACAAAATTAAATACTACTTTCCGGAAGTCAGAAAATTAAGAGATGTGCTTAATACGTAACGCACTATGAGCTCAACTAAATTACTGCCTTAAAATGGCGGTGTTTTTGTTTCAATAGTGGGTGAAGATGACCGCTTTCATGGCAAACTTC